>VZRZ01002792.1:371063-381233 GCA_013398175.1 Climacteris rufus | reverse complement strand
CGGGCTCACACCGAGCCCCGGGACACTGCGGGCTCACACCGAGCCCCCACCGAGCCCCGGGACACTCCGGGCTCACACCGAGCCCCCACCGAGCCCCGGGACACTCCGGGCTCACACCGGGGGCTGCTGGAAAAGGTGAAGTTCGAGCCTGTGAGGGTTTAAATTGCATGTGCAGAACGACAGCAGATGTATCCCAACAGGAAGATGAGAGCAGCACCGAGAAAAAGATCCAATTCAAAGTGATGCCAAATCGCTGCTTTTCACCATTATCTGAGCCCTCAGAGGTTGAATGACACAAATTTGATAAATATACTGGTATTTTCTACTCCCATTTCAAAAGAAAAATTAATTATCAATTAAATGCTGAATGCTAGCTTTTATAAATGTATTTTAGTGGCAATTGGTTTTGTTAAACAAGAAAACATCACTTTGTTTTCGTTGTTAAGAATGTGTTAGGCTGAGCAAACAGTGTTTGCACCTGTGCTTTTTGTTTAGCAAATTACTCCAAGTATAAAATGAAAACAGCCATCGGATCCAAGACACTACTGAAGCCTACTGCTTTCTATGAAATAGCAAATGGATTAGAAAGTGTAGCAAAGGAAGATACATTCCACTTATATTCTGCTCAATCAGGTTAAAACCATGAATATCAGAAACCTGTACATCTTTGCTCATAGATCCATTGCCATTGTGAGATGTGGTGAGGTGGAAGATGACTCCGTGCCAGAAGGGTTATGCCACTTTGTCCCCTGGCACACTGTGATTCACCTCCTAGCACACAAAACGTGTGGTAGTTTTAAGTGGCAAAGAATTTAAATGGGATTTCCTCCACTTAGAGCAGCACTCCCATGCACAGTAATTATGTAGGAGATCATGAATGAAACTTAAACCATCTATCTTCTCTCTTGCTTAGATTCAGAGACTGAATTGCAATTGTCCTTGAAATTTGGAATTCGTTTATTCTGTCAGTTTAATTCTAATAATGGATAGTATACAATTCACTTGCTCCTTATTCTAGTTCCTAGTATGCTGTTGCTCAAGTAGTCAAAGTGGAAAATACCAGAAAGAGAGGGGATCATGGACCATCACTGCTGCTGAAAATGTTTTAAATGTGTTAAAGAATTTTAAATTACAGCTTATGAAGCAAACAAAAAGTAGTTCCACTAAAAGCTTAATAAATTAGATTAGGTTTTCTGTATTGGATTTGTATCCTATATCAGAAACAACCCTTCCACATTATATCCCCTCTGCTACTTACTCTGCCATGTATTCCATCAGCTATAGAGCATTAACTATTGAGGTACCTGTCTCACACAGCTCACATGCACACACAACTTCCTACAGCTTTTTCTGCTTCATATTTATCATTTCAGTAAATGAATGACAAAAGGAGGAAAAGGCAGAAAACAAAGTTTATTCCTATATACTTTTACCACAGAACAGCCTCCTAATAGATGAGCATTTTGTCCTTAAAGTCTGTCATCAATAAGAACACGGCTTGCACATAGCAGGCAATACTCAAGACATTTTATTCTGTTTACAGGCATACAATATTTCTGCAAAGAAATACTGAAATAGTTGGAACACCTAAATAGTTTTATTACTTATGGAATATATAACAGGCCAAGGGGGTCATAGCATAGCATCCTTTCAGGCCTGAGGGTGTTACTTTTGATGCAGGGCTTAGCAGGTCTGACAATGGTTACAGGAGAGATTGGAGAGTCAAAGTGTGTAATTAATCCCTGCCCTTCATTGCTCTATGAATCAGTATTTCCTTAGCTTTAGCTTGCTTTTAGCTTTAGCATGTTTTGCTTCAGCTAGAAATTGTCATTAAGCAATTTTGAGAGATTCTGCATCAGAATCAAGATTTATGGTTTGTTTTTTTTATTGCTGGTGTTTTGTTATTAATTCGATGCATAATAATTCATTGTTCATGGCTACCTACACCAGCAGCTGTTAAAAACCCCAAACAGTTAAAGAGGCACAATCATAGCTAGAAATTTAAATACAGGCTTCTTGCTCCACCACTGAGGTGTATTAAATGCAGAATTTCTCAGAGCAGGAGGCCCAGAGGTGAACACTTCTCTTGGACAAGAGCTAACAACTCCATGCTTTGAGGCCAAGTAATCCTTTGGCTAGAGACTATCAGCTTAACAACCTAAATACTCAAAGTTTTCAATATTTCACTAGTTTCTCAGCTTGGAACCCAAATCAGAAAGATGGGGCAATATGTACCCTAAATAAGACCTTTTGACATGGAAAAAGGGTTTATTACCTTGAATTGTCTTGGAGGACAAAACTAATCTGCAAAGCTTGGCATCTTTGGAGAAAATAAAGCATTCAAAGCTGTTAAAAATCACGTGTATTGTGGTTGAATGTTATTAGCACTTGCACATACAGCAGTGTCATTGCCACGGTGTGAAATGTTCCATTACCTCACCCTGGATGGTTCACATGCTCAGTGTGTCAAGCAGAACTGCCTGGTTTTGAAGCAGAAGTGCCTTCCTAGAATTTTTGCTTCAAAGGTGCAGAAAGAAAAGTTAAAATATCATTTAGCATGTGCTGGCATCAGAGGCTCAGGTCTTCCTCTATTCACAATATAGTGGTTTCCTACCATTGACTTGAAAAGTTTTCAGTAACTTCAGAAGTATAAAAATATGTTCAGTGCAAAGCTTAGGCAGCTAAATCCCCTTTATGCCAGCACACTCACATTAAAAAATTCTTTTGAGTACAGAGAGGAAATATCTAGTGCTTAAAGCAGGAACCAGAAAACCTGGATTTTGTTTTTGTGTTACTTAGGGGCTATGACCTTGGCAAGTCAGCCTTCTGGCCTCCATTTAGTAGTTTGTAAAGATTTATAATACACACCAGGTTATAGAGCAGTCTGAGCTTTACAAAGCATGTTTCAAGTATTATTTTTTTCTGTCTAAGTTAAAGTCTACATTAAATACAAAGAACTAGAAGTATTTTGTAAATATGCAACGTTTTATTAATGTGAACATTTTGTGGTCTTTGACAGTAGAAAATTTTTTTCCCTTATGGATGTCTTTAATGGATATGGTAATTGAAAGCAAAGTACTGGAGAAAATTCCAACTTTTCCCTGTAAGTGCTTACATATGTATGTACATTGATCCAGAGGGCTGTAGAACAGCATTTTTAACAGTGCTCTTCAGTATCTGCTGCATGCTGTGTGGAAGGCACAGAAAACCAAAGAATGAGGGATCTGAAAGTGTTTTATGGAATTCTTCGACTTCAAAAGCCTTGCATATCTAGTTCATGCTCTTGGTAGATTTTTGCATGTTCGGTCTAATTCCACATCCCCAACCACCAGGAAAAATAAAAAAAAAAAACTACAAGAAATTTCCCAATGAAACCACAACCATCAGGACAATACTGTGAGCAGTCATACTGGACAGAGCAGAGAAGACCTGTCTGATCTCTGGGTTGTGCAGGCTCTCACAAAGTTCCTTCCAAGTCAACACTTGGAAAGAAAACTGCAAGGCTCAATAAGGGTTATTCCAAGACATGGAATAACCATGAATGGAAGATTTCAAGCTCAATCTTGCACTTGCTGTGGAAGGTTGGAACGAGAGCAGACTCTCTCCAATGTGGTTCCTAATTGGAAACCAAATGCTGTTAATACGATAATGTTGATGGGCACAAAAGACTCAAAGTTGTTACTTCAAATCTCGTTTCTACTTTCAGACACAGAATAGCTGACCTGCTCAAACTTCTGAAATATTCTGAGAATTTAAACATTTTAAAAGGACAAATTAAAGCCTTAAATGTCAGCTACATTCCTTGCTGTTAAAAGGAGTGGCAAATTATGTGTCAGGCCTAGAAATAAACTTCCTTGTGATCACGGTTGTCTTTTCTCAAGGGAAATTGTCTAGAAACACTGGGCTTAAAGTGCAACTATGTTTCCTTTAATGTACAGACAACATATGGAAACAAAAGAAAAAATTAGAAAATAAAGCCTCTCTTTCTGGTGGCAACTATCACAATGCACTTCATTACTGGGAAAGAAAAAGGAACCATGTTCCTGTCGGTCACTCTCATGTTTGTAGGAACACCCAGCTGCTGAAACGTGGCTCAAATGCATCTTGAGGCCCCCTAAGCTCCAAATTCTGTTCCACAAAAGCAGCCCTGGGTGATTAAGCCACCCTTCTCTCACTTCAGAAAAACAGAGTATGAAAGTGCAGAACAGGGTGTGGGAAAGCAGTGACAGAATGAAGTAACCAGGTTAGGAATTCAAATATCACATCCCAGCAGAGGCTGACAGCCTTTGGTTCCCTGTCCCAGTGAGCCCAGAGCTCAGATTAACCCTCTAATCCGGAGCTGTTGCCACCCAAACCTGCAGAGCCAAGGGGACAAAGAGGGCAGAACACCTGGCCAAGTCAGTGCCAGGATCCTGCCCTGGAAGAGCTTTCCAACAGACCACGTGCATCTCGTGTCTGGTAGGCCTGATTTCAAACACAGTTTAGGTTTATGACATCAGTCACTGTTACTGTGGGAAAAAATAGGAGAAAAATTCTGAAATTATATGACTTTATATGTGAACTATCTCAGGATCCCATAATCTAATTGCTTTTCTATCATTTTCTCTTCAAGAAGTACTGGACCATTTTGTGATTCACCCTCAACAATTTTCTTCACAGATAAAATACAATTTACAAAAAAAAAGTTTTCATGCAATTAACCTTTTACTTCTTTAAAAAAAGAAAAATTCTAAATGTCAAAATACCAATTCAACCTACAGTGACTCTAAAACCTGGCTTCACAGCCAGGGTGATTGTTAAGCTTGAGGTTAAACGCCTTAGAAACTCACCCTATGCCATTAAAAAATTCTAAGGCTCTTGTAGATATTTTCTCATTATGAATGGTCTAAAAAATTACTTTATTATTCCCTTTTTCTGAAAGGTCTTTTAGTGGAACTTGTATGTTCTTTACTGTCTGTTACATGCAATCATATACCTTTCAAGTCAAAGAAAAGTCACATCACAGATGGAATTCTTTTCCAAGATGCTGTGCAGAAAATATATTTTAAGTTTTGATACACCTGCTAAATATCTGGCAACAGCCTGTATCTTCCATAACCCCTGTCAAACACAAACAAATATTTGCAATTTCCAGTCATTATTTTCACTTGCATTGTGAGTCTGATTTTTAATTCCTCTTCTCTCTCGTTTTCCCTTGGCCAGTGGCAATTTTGGTCACACTTTGCACATGCCTCCCATACCATCCCCAACTGCTCTGTGTGTCAGGGAACAGAGCTCCCCACTGACAAACAGCCAGACTGGGATCCAACAGCTCCTGATCGGGGCTGTTTGTGCCATGACAGCTTTGCCTCCGTTCTGCACCAGGTGGTGAGTGCAAAATACCAGCTGGGCCACTTGGGCTTGGTATTTCACTCTCTGGAAGTAGATGGAGCTGTCATCAAGACAAGTGACTAAACAAGCATTAAGCAGTTGAAGGGAACAAAATCCAAAAATGTATGACCACAAAAAGGAAGCCTTAGAGTTATTCTGTTACTAGACATTACAATGAACTAAGAAAGTGGAACGTGATTGCTGTAGGAAGCCTGGATTCCTGCTTCCTATTGATCAGCTTATGATGAACATTCTCCACCATTTTATTTCATACAACAGCTTTCTTGTGCCAAAATGTTAAAATTAATTCCAGGAATTAGGACAGAATTTGTCCTTTGTAAACAGGCAACCTGGAATGGGTCCAAGTACATCAAGTGCAAGTTTATCTGGTTAGTGAGAATTTTTCTGGCAATCTAGTTATTGATGTAGCCTTTTTAGAACCTAAAACGTCCAGGAGACAGATTTAGAAAATGCCGAACAAAGGCTTTGAAGTTTCAGTTGGAAGTCTAAACTGTTCACTCTCCATTCTACAAAAATATGAGATTTTTTTTGACCCAGAATTTTGGATTTGAAATGTTTTCAGTGTCATCAGGAAGAATAAATACACAGGGGCAAAGACCAACTCATTAAACAGAAGAGTGCGTGGTTTGGTTTTTGTTTGGATTTTTTTGTTGTTTTGTTTTTTTTAGTTAGAAAAACATAGCCAGAGGAAATACAGTCACAAACATCTTGAGTACAGTTATGATTGACATCAGTGGTTACAGACACCTTAAGCCTATTCCTCAGGACATAAATTACTACTGCCCAAGTATAAAAGGCCAAGAATTCTGGCTCTTTATAATGTTATGGTATTGACTTCTAGTAATAAAACACAGCATTAGCTTTACCTGTCCCTCCTATGTCACTTCTCCAGTGTTCAGCTATAAACTCCTAAAATATGTGCAAAATACATAACTTCAAAATTACGCTTTAAGCTACACACATTCAAATGCCCATGCAGTCTGGTTGATATTATGGCAGCAGCTTTCTCTTGAGGCAGCTTTTAGGGAAACCAGCTTGAGTCATTACAACCACAAACATCTCTGCAGAGCCTGGAATCAGACTCCAATTCACATTTTAGTGATGTCACATTTACCATGTCCACATAAAGCCAACAGGAGTTGTGTATATTTTGAGACAGCACTCAGGCAAGTTAAGACAGCAAGGTTTCCCTTCCACGTGCTCACCTTTATCCTCACTGATATTCCAAGGCTCTTTCTCAGCTGACATTTCAGAAAGACATTGTCAGGATGCCAGAGCATCTCTGCATTCTCCCTCACCTGCTCGGTCTGTGTCCCACAGCTGGGTCACCCAGTGCTGTCGCTCCTTTACCTGCTCCACAGGGTATTTAAAGTCCTTAGCCAGAGATTCAGCCCAGGTGTTCAGGGGCTCTCCTGCAGATCTTAGCTGATATTTGTTAGTGTCTGGCTAGAACAAGCTGGTCTTGAATTCTGGGTTATTGCCAACACATTGTTTTATCCTGTGTTTCTGTGATTTGATCGATGTGTTAAAAAAAAAAGCATTCTTGAAGACTGGGCTGAGTGGGAATTTAAAAAAAAGGCTTCTGAAAACTCAAATGAAAGGCACACTACACACTATTAGTACCATTTCAGGGAGATGTATGCTGATTATAATGCCCTGCTCTACTTCATTTTTTTCCTTAGAAAACATTAAATCCCTCTCTCAAAATAAGCAAACTATTGCTGTACCAAAGTTACACCCAAAGGAACAGGTAGAAGGAAACCCTCAGAACAAAAGGCCTCCCATGCACTCAACCCTCTACAGAAGAACTAAAACCACTGCATTTGGAGTAAAATTCCATGAAGTTCCCCATGCTGCTGTCACAGAGCCATTCTTTTACATCTGAACATCAGTTTCCCTAAGCTTTTCCTCATGGTGCACTTGGGAGTTATTTTTACCTGACCCCCAGAGCAGGAAGGCCTTAAGTGTTGTAACGTCAGGCTCATTTTCACATTCACTGCAATCCAGGCAGAGAAGTTACTGAAAATGATGGCCCACAATATAACAAGGAGCCACATTGAACTGTCAGCATCAATAAAGGTTGCAGCTCTCAACCAACCTGCAGTTTTTTCAAAAGCTTCACAACAGCCATCTGGAGACGCTGCTGAGCTCCAGGAGATGAACAAGGTTGAATTCAATGCAATTAGAGTTGGAACTTTCACCTCTGAAAGTAACTTCTGTGCCTTATTCTGTGCTGCTGCAAAACTAAACACCAAGTAATTCATTATCCTCTGACTGCACAGATCATTTGTCAGGAGAAAAAAGATGGAAAACTCAGAAACATAAATGAAAACTGAGGAGTGTATTCTGCATGTACAAATATTAAAGAGGAATCAACTACACAAGTGCAAGAGAGATCATGGCTGAGCTCAAGATGTACCACAAACTCAGTTTTCTTTTTATTCTCCTGATCATCATCTCCCGAAGAAAGAAGGAACTGGAAGATTCCTCCCCTTAAATCTGGGCAACTGTAGGAAGACTAAATTTATACTCAGTGTTTGAAAACATTGCTCAATCACCTTATTGCTGCCTCAAAAAACTTTGTGGAAAGAGATGTTTAATTGTGCAAAATAAACTTCTGAAATCACTCATCTAAATAAATATGCATTAGAATTGTAGGGATTTTTTCTTCCTCAGCTCTAAAGTTTCTGGTGTTATAATCAAGGAAAGATCTTTTCTTCATGCTGAAGTTTATTACACAAGAAGTCTCATTTAAAATCCTCAATCACCCTGTCAATAACTAAACTACTCCAAAAAATTACAAAGAATGTTTCCAGAGAGCAGCACAGTCACAAAATGCAGACTAAGAAAAAATGTAACCATGATTAAATATGTTAAGCTGTATACTTTGGGTATTAATTGTGTATACAGAACAGAAATATGCAGATTTTATACTAGGCCTCCTGAACCATTGCATAGAATTATTGCCAAAATCTCTTTTAAGTGTTCTGGATCACTTAATGCAAATATTTTGGTTATAATTATTGATTTATTCTCTTTTCAGATCTTGGAGACATTTCCCTTCTTTAAAATTAAGAACTGTAATATCTAAAAATTATTTAGACTTTATTTAGACTGCAAATACTTTCAAGAACCAAAAAAAAAAAAAAAGTTTTTAAAAGCCAAGGGGAGGTCTCTGGCTCCCTGTGGGGTTTTTTGGTGGTAGTTTTTTGCTTTTTTACCTACTAAAGTTGTATTTCACTTTGTTAAAGTTCCATTATCATAATTTTGTTACCAGTTCAATGTTCATCTGTCAAATTAAATGCATTACTACAAATTGCTGTTCAGAAAATGGATACCTAAAACTTTTCTTGAACAATACATTCAAAATTCATTGCATCTGAGTTACCTGCTTTGTAATTATGTCAACTCTGAACATTTTGGGATCAAACTAATGAATACCTGTGTGTGCACATTACTTAGTTTTACACACCAAAAGAATAAATCTTGAACCATTACTCATCTTAAAGTGCTTTACAAAATTGGATCACAATCACTTGAGAGCTACTGAACTGCAGAGGAAGCTCAGCCCATTTAACACTCTGACCAATACAAGTCTGCAGGGTTATTTCAGCACTCATCTGGTTTAGTTTTTGAAGCCGTTGTGGGTGAAAAATATAAAGTAATTTTCACTTCCTGTTGCTAAACTACCTTTTATATATTTACCATTATATTTATTCTCTGTAAAAACCAAAGCCTCATTGTAAAAATAAATACTATGTATCACCTATAAGAATAGAAATCAGTATCTTAACTAGATCTTCTCACACTTTCCACCAAGTTATTTTTGTCCAACAGGAGAGGGGGAAAAAAGAGGCAGAAGCAGCAACTTGTTTCTGAATTTATGCACTCAGTGCCCTGATAATGATCATTTTCATCTGCTGTATTATGTTCAGTACATACTGTTTGTGATCAGTGCTCATCACAGTAATACAACATAAAAAATTTAAAATGATTTTTCCTTACCCAAAATATTGAGGAAACTGCATAGACTAAAATCACGTGGTATTTAGCTTTTGAAGGCTTATGGAAAGGAATGACAAGATACTAATAGTGAACAATAACACCCCTCTTCACAGGTATTTAGGAATCCATCACGAGTTATCAACAATGCTCCCTAACTTTAGAAAGGGATGATGTTTTAAAGTCCCTTTCAATTCCTGCCTCCAACAGCCACTCTCAGCACCACAGAGGGCCCTCCCAGCTCCAGTTTGTTCCCCTTGGAGCATTTTGGTGAGCAGGGTCCAGGAATGAACGCAGCATTTGCTGTGCTGCCAACAGCAGCTCTCTGCCTCCGTTCACTATTGTTTTATTCTGTGTGCCACAAACCTTTGAAAGGCTCAGCTCACTACAGATGATTGTCCAGTCTGAATTTAGAAGTTCCAGGGTTGGTCACCACCCACTGAGGCGGTGCTGTGGAGCTGCAGCTGTTCTGCCCCTCTCTGCAGCTTTGCTGGCTGTGAGCACACACAGAGACACACACAGGCACACACACACACAGAGACACACACAGACACACACACAGACAGACAGACACAGACAGACACATAGACAGACACAGACAGACACACAGACAGACACAGACAGACACACAGACAGACACAGGCACACACACACAGACAGACACAGGCACACACACACAGACAGACACACACACAGACAGACACAGGCACACACACACACACAGAGACACACACAGGCACACACACAGACAGACACAGGCACACACACACACACACA
>VZRZ01002792.1:328309-369894 GCA_013398175.1 Climacteris rufus | reverse complement strand
GCACACACACAGGCACACACACACACAGGCACACACACACACAGGCACGCGCACACACGCGCGCACACACGCGCGCACACACGCGCGCACACACAGACACAGACACGCGCACACACAGACACACACCGACACAGACACACCGACACAGACACACACACACCGACACAGACACCGACACCGACACAGACACATCCACCCCCCCATCTGCTCCGGGCTGTGCCCCTCAGCTCCTCTGCATCTGCACAGACTCTGGCACCCTCCAGACCCAAAGCACTTCAGCTGCACGTCATGAATTGAGATTTTACAAATCCTCTTCTGGAACAGGAAATTTCTAGGAATTAGCTGTAACAGCTCGATGTGCTGCAAGACAGGCAAAGACCTTTCCAGATGTGAGTCAGTGTTTCCTATCTCAAGTGAGGATTATGATTTGTGCTACTGTGTGCAACCCTCTCTAGAGCTTCAGGCTGCTCTCAGGACAATGTCACAGCTCCACCAGCACAGACTGTTTGTCTGATGGCTTCTTACATCACCCCAGCTTCTCCTTGAAGAGCTGCACATGAAGAGCAGCACAGAGCTCTCATGTGCAGCCTTGCACGAGTTCATGTGCAGGGGCCAACTGGCATAGAAAGACCCTGATGCTAAACTGCCTTAGTGTGTAAATGCTGTTTATACTGAAATAATCTGTCCTGTTGAGAGCTGCACAACAGTCAGCTGCCTTTTCACTCCTCACCTGAGCAGCACAGCAGTCAGGTGAGACCCAGGAAGCAGAGATGCCCCAAGGTGAACAAGTGGAAGAGCAGAGTGGCAAATGCTCAGCACTGGTGCAGAAAGAGAAATTCGAGAAAAACACACCAGGAGCTTTGCACATCCGTTTCCCTGTTGCAATTCCCATGGAAAGAAAAACTGTCATGCAAGGAAAGGCCCTCAGAACAACTTGATTCTTACAGTACAATAAGAAAACACCTACTGAAAGGCTCAGCTTTAGCACTAAATCTTGCCCCAAGGTAAAATTAATTATGTTACTAAAGGCCACATCTTCTGTAATAACAGCCCACCCAAATCAAATAATGATAATGACATTCTGAAAGAGAGCATTTGTATGGCTAAATATTGCCATGAGGTAACAGCTTTTGGCAAAAAAATAACCTGTTATGGTGTTTTATTTCAAAATACTCAATTTTAAGTAGATTAGATACATGCTCTGCATTCATTATTCACACATCTTCCAGCTGAGGATCTGATATCTTCAGATGTATTAACTCACCCCTATAAGAAAAACTTACCTGGAGAAGGATCTAGCTATTAGTAGACCTTCATTTAATGACATCAAACTTCAGAATAGGTGTTGGAAATTACAAGCTAAAAAAAAAAAACAACACTCTCTCTTGTGATTATTGTAGTCCATTTATTCTTCTGTCAAATTAAGACATGTCTACTTGACTCTCAAACTGAAGTAACTAATTAGAGTTGAAAGAGTTCTGCTTGTACCGGAGTGTTCCACACTGATTTTGGCCACCAGAAATTGGACCTGCTAATTTCAGTGTTGTACTCCAGGATCTGGCCAAGAGCTTTGGCCATTCTCTCTTCATGGACTTCCTGACTTGACACTTTTACCTCCAATTGCAAATGTGAGTTTCTTGTAGTCATAAACAAATGTTTGGCATAATAAAAGCACAATTTGTAATTTCTGGTAAAACTTAAATACATACATGAAATCTAAAACAATTTTTACTAACAACCCACAAACATATCAGAAAGACAAGACTGGGAAACATTCCAGAAACAGCCCCCATGAAGCAGACAGAAAATGTACACCAACAGGATGAACAAGGTACACACATTTACTATAGAGAGGACAAACTTGTCAGAATATTTTGGCTCTTCTTTTGAAGCCAGTTGTTAAGTCACTGAAGTATCCAACCTCACCCCCTAAAGCAGCTACTTCAAAACCAGTCAGCAAGCAAAATGTTTAAATAGGAACTGTGCTTGTGTTGTATTCAATTTTGTCATTAAAAAGAACTAGGGATGGAAAACATTTCTTATCTTGCATGTGTCTGAGCCCTAAATTACATCCATGCATCACACTGAGTCAAAAATAACTGTCTGAAATTGTAAACATTATGCACTTAAGAGGTAACCCAGAATTCTCATTTTGGGAAGAAAACCTTACAATAAAAACCCTACAGAGCTCATACTATTCCCATTTCTTGTTAAGAAAGAATAGTTCTTGTGCTACTGAAAAAAATTATTTGTTAATGATGCTACTGAAGAACAATGCAGGTAAAACTGCTTAAAAATATTTGTCCCTTCCTGTGCTGCAAAAATGCTTGCAAAGTCCATACTTCCATGTCATTTGCAGGATAAGCACCAACCTTAACAAACTTCCAATGCTTTAAGATTTAAGTAGATTCTAATTACTAGGATAAATAGCTTGTCTTTTTTTTTTGATGTCTGGTCCACCTAAACAAGTGATGAGCGATGGTTGTTCCCATCAAAAATGTTTATACAGTAGTCTGGGTATGAGAAATTATCCCAGAAGGTTGTAGGGGAAAGTGACAGCAAGAATTATTGCTTCAAGTGTGGGAATCGTCATTCAACTCCTGCAAGTGACATCATAAATCAGTGTCTCCAAGTGTTCCATCTGAATAACGCAGCTCTAATCAGAGTAAGGAATGAAAGAAGCTCCAGAAATGCTGGGCCTAAAATTCCTTTGCTTCCACACCAGAGATGCTGGAACTCACAGTGGGGTACTGCAGGTCCTGAAGGTGTTGATTTGTTCTGCACAACGTGAATTTTGGTTTGTGCCTGTACCTAACGCAGGTGCCTGACACTGATTCATAACAAACCCTTTTGTGCATGAGTCTGCAGCCTCTACTTTACAGCCAGACTCTTACCCATCAGAATCTAAACTTTCTGCTAACAAAATACTTCCCTACAACCCACAGCACACAAAGTTGATCGCTGACTGCCACAATCCCTCCACAGATAAGTCTGCACTTGTCACTTGGCTCAAACTATTTTGCTTTCATACCAAGCTGGTGCAGCTGCCTGAGGGACAGACTCCTCTTGCTCCACATCTCATCTGGCAGATCTGCAGATGGCTTTATCAACTGCTGACCTTCCCAGAGCCATGACAGCTTTGCAGGGTGCTTCTTGCTTTTTCTGATCCATCAGCTTCTTGGGGAGTCCAGTTCCCTCATTTTTGCTGTGGAATAAGACCCTACACAGGGAGTGGGGAAACAAGGGGAGGTCACAAATTCAGGCACTATAGGTGGCATGAGGTATTTACAACTCCTCCAAGCAGCTCTGCTATCCCCACTTCACTCATTTGGGAACACATATTGGTCAATAACCCAAAACCAGCACAGATGAGCAGTTGGGCATCTCTTGCAGTAAATGCTTTGTGTGTGTGTGCAATTGATAAGTTTTATTTATACCTGTTTCAGCATTTATGTTTCAATATAAGTGGCCAATATACTCTTGCTTCCATAACCCAGGAATAACCCTAAGATACCTCACATGCTTGTCAGCTTCAGCAATAAGGTCAAATAGTGAAGTTCTCAGATCATTACATTCCTCTAATTACTGATGAATGTGTTACTGCTGCATCTTGGGTAAAGAAAAAAAAAAAACACCACAAAAACAAACAAACGAAGAAAAAGTAATTTTTTTTCTTTCAAGCTCCCTTTCCTTTCTGAGGGACACCCAGAAAAGCCAGCTGGCACTCACAAACTCTCGCTACTTACTGCAAGACAAAGGTTTACTTCCTTTATGAAGTGCTAAAGTAGCACATCACTGACAGTTTAATCCCAGGACCAAAAGCAATTTCCTGGAGAAATCAGGAAAGTAACCTTGATTAAAACAATCAAGAACCAATTTTGAGACACTGAGTTATCAGCTGAAACAAGACCAAAATTGAGTTCAAATTTATTTCTTTTCTGTGGTAACATCGTAGATTTCACTGAACAGGAAAATAAAGTTTCTGTGAATTAACTACTTGAGAATTTAACTCGTATTGCAGGTAAATAACACTCAGTAGTGACTCAGAGGTGAGGGTGGTTGGTTTTGTCTAACAATCACTCTACTTCACATTCTAGTAGATGAAGGACTTTTTGTATTTCTTAAGTCATGCATAATCATCACCTAATGCTGTAAAGTTTTCTACTGCCTTATTGTTTACTATAATTGTGAGCCTAATTTTGAGAACACTTATCCAGCTTTGAGCTCATAAACTGCTACACCAATCCTGCTATAGGAAATTTATGTTCCATGGGGATGGGAAAAAAATCCCCACAGAAACAAAATCCAACCAAAATCCAACCAACCAAAAGCAGACAGTGTTATTTAGAAGCAAAGAAGAGAGTTCTACCAAGGTATACCCAGCTTAAAAATGGCCTCTCAGAACCCACGTGCACACACTGCAGCCCATTTTCCCCAAATCTGTACCAGAAATAGAAGAAGCCTACATCCAAAAGTAGCTGCAAAACAGCAGTTTGAAAATTTATTATCTTGGAATAAGCATAAAATAAAAGTCAGCAGAAAAATAAAGCACCCCAAAATATTAAACTCTGAAAGTATTCACACTCACTATTTCTTCTGTGGTTTTCTGACAGTTTAACAGTTTCTGAGAATCTTTGATCCCTTGCCAATTGCTTCGTTTTCCCCTGCTCCATGCCAGCTTGCTGCAAGCATTTCCTTGGTCTTCCAGCACCTCCCCTTTTCCTAACTTCCTTTACCTTTTTAGTTTAAGGCCTGCTTTGGTTTATGGACACCCTATATATACATATTTATGCTTCTGTTCTTGGTCTATAGCAGAAGTATTTAGCCATCTTTTCTGTAGTTACTCCATTCTTTGATACATTTCACAATTTTAAATGTGTTAATAAATGAAACAAAGGTATCTGAAAATACCATTTCTTGCATTTGTTATTACCATGTTGCCACTGTAACTAAAATTCTTTTAGGATTTATATAAATTGATAGAACCAAAACAAAGTAACAGATTTGGGGGGGCTTGTTTGTGTGATTGTTTTTTTAATAAAAAACTGAAAGTATACTTAGAGAGCTCAAGACAACAAGGACTGTATTAAGGTTTTTTTCCTCAATTGATCTTAACTCATTCATTTTTGGTTGACCCAGAAATAATTTTCTTCTATGCAATAGAGACCCATCAAAATCAGGAACTCAGAGGTGACAGGATTATTTTTTATGTTTACACTTGTAGTGTATTTTAGATAATTAAATTGTTAGTGAAAAAACCCACCAGGGAGAGTTTAAGGCTTCCAAACAGTTTTTCTTTAAATGGTGATTTATCTCTGTAAATTACAGACATTTCACAGAAATGTGGCCAGGCTCACCAGTTGTCACCAACTACCAAAACTAGACAGTAACACATTTTTGGCAGCAAATGTTAAGGGTCAGTGACTGACAAACAACCCCTGAGGGACCTAACAGGGAGAAAACAAGTTGGCCTAAAGGGAAAATCTTGCCCAAAGATAAGGAAAGATCCTCTCTTTCAAAAGGCATCTTAGCAGGATCACAAGTACAAGCACAATATTCTCAGAACTTGGGAGGATGAAAAGAAAACTCACCTAAATCCTCACACAGCCAGATAAAAGAGCTGGAGGAATAACTGGATACAGGGTAACTTGCTAAGTAAATAACATGTAAATAGGTGAATCCTGCTTATGCTTGAGGGTGTGGGCTAATCAGCAACCAATAAATTGATTTCTAAGCACTTCTTCCTGTGGCCTCAGGACATGAACTAAACCAGGCTGAAAATAATTTTAAAGATCTAATTAACTCATTACCTTGAAGTAAAAAAAAAGTCTTTTCCTCATCACAAGCAGCTGTATAAGCCACAACAAAGCAAGAAGGGTTGTTTTTCAGAACTCTAGAGATCCTGTCAGTGGGAAAAGCTGTCTGGGAGCCAGCCTGTTAAACTCAGAACTGTCTGTGCTCTCCCAGAGGTGACAATTCACCTCTCAGGGACTGTAGCTAAATGACATCATACTGGGGAACACCTACTCCACATCCTTTAGTGAGACTGTGTGGAATAGACCTTCCTAAACACAAAACACTGCAAACTGCAAGAAATGAGCTTTTTCTGCAATATCATTTCATTCTGAGAGAGTATTTTTAGAGATAAAGAAACTGTAAGAAGATAGGGGAGAAACTATTAAGTTTCAATCTGGGTATCAGAATACAAACTACCAAGGCACAAAATGTCCTTGAGAAACTCACATTGGACAGGAATTCCTATGGATTCTTCATATAGCTTAAGGGTTTTGACCTTGTGCAATCAAGCCAACAGCCCCTAAAACTCACCTAGGTACCTACTGCTCCACTAACATAGTACTTTTCTTTTGGAACACTACATATCTCCAACATTATTCAAGGTAGCAATTATTTTTATTTTCATTCAACCGATCATGTAATAAAATATACTTCAAAGGCATGAAGCTGGCAAGATCTAGAAGTAATTGAAAGAATGCTGGAGAACAATACTAAAATTCAAAATTAACCAGATGGCCATAATATTCATCCAGACTACTAAGAAATGATGACTCCAGATGCCTGCAAACCATTAATCAGGAATTCAGGCAAAATAAGAGAGCAATAGTTAGGGGCAAACGGGCTTACAAACGCTGAGATAATACCCGAGAGAACAGGAAGGGGATTAGCATGTAGCTGGAATACAGTCACCACCCAAACCCAACCAGGGTCCAGTCAAGCTCAGGAGATAAAGGAGAAGCCCTCCCAGAGAGGGCAGGAGAACGGCAGAGGCACCAAAACATTGCTGAGATAAACCCATGGAGTGGGAGTGCAGCCTGAGGGGAGGCAAACTTCAGTGCACAAAGAGGGAACAAAGATAAACAAACAAGTGTTTATTCAGGAGAGAACAGAAGAGTTCCTTCTCTACCTGGTGGATAATTAGCTCTGAACTGCAGTTACTTCTTGTCACTACAGTGACAAATTCTTGACTAATGTGCAGAAAAATTTTCTAATATGAGTAGTCAAACACTAATTATTTCCAGCAGTTGCTTATCACTAGGGAACAGCATTTAGACACACAGTAAACACCTCTGGAAGGGTTTGGAAACAGAAAATCAGACAAAGGCATAAAGTAATCTCATTTAATTATTAAAATTAGTATTAAGAACATGACATAACATCCTAACTTGTAGCTATTAGGTATGTACTGTTACTACAACCTTCAGGGCTCTGTTTTGGGTTTGGTTTTTTGCCTTGGGTGTTTAGTTGTCTTTTTAACAGTACAGCATAAAGGCAGATTCATTTAACTAAGGGTTGTTTCCTAGATTATGTCAATTTGAAAGTTAAAGACCACAAGCTTCAAGACTTCACTCTTGTACCACTATGGATTTAGTAGAAATGAACCCTTAATCATTTTTATTTCAACTTAAAC
This sequence comes from Climacteris rufus, assembly GCA_013398175.1. Lineage (NCBI taxonomy): Eukaryota > Metazoa > Chordata > Aves > Passeriformes > Climacteridae > Climacteris > Climacteris rufus. Next base: position 362,468 of record VZRZ01002792.1, on the reverse strand, counting down.
TCTTTATTTAAAATATTGCTCTACCTCTCCTGATCGCACACTTTTATCATTAATGTGGTAATAAATGTTCAATAATTCCTTCTTCCTCTGTCTGTATTCAACAACCAGATTATACAATCAAAAAAAACCAAAAAACATAGAAGTGGGCTAGTATTTGAAGTGGCCATGTATTTTTATTTTTTTAAAGGTCAGAAAGCCCTACCTAAACTTTGAGATACAGAAGGTGGCAGCAGACCTCCCAAGTGGCTCTGTGTACATTTACACCCTGCTCAAAAAGTGGAATAGAAGTTTAATAAAATAAAGCTCAACACCACAGCTGCCCCATGTAGCTTTTACCTAAGGAATCTGTGTTATACAAACTAATTTTCTATTTTTCATCTTTGGAGGATAACAAAAGCTTAGATAAGCAGTTGGTTCCTGCTGGGGTCTTGCTAAACACTGAAATTATGGTAGTTGACAAAACATCTGTTGTCCCTTAAGCAGAGCCTGGTTTTGCCATCAGAAATGTTGAGTTTGGTTATTCTTTAGGAACGTTTGATGTTGCCAGGCTCAGGTCACAAAGTTGCTTAGGGACCATTGACATCTATGATGATAACAGTAAAGTCTTTGAGACGGAAGTTTGACATGGAATTGTGGCTCCATTTGTTTGAGGTTTCAAGGCTCTGAACTTGAGGGAATATTGCCCCAAATCTTTGTCACAGCCCAGAGGCAACATCTCTTTGGCATGAGCAAAGTAAGAGAACGAATAAAACATTTGGATAATGAACACAAAGACATTGATGTACTTTTTAATAACCTAAACACTTGATTTAGCACTGTATTGGGCCTGACAATGGAATTGGCAGCTATTTACTCACAGTCCACCAAATCCCAAGATAAAGACTTTTGTTAATCTTCTGAAACTCCATCTGTACTACATTTTACAATCCATTCACTATACTAATAACTAATTAGCCAAATGGCAATAATCTTCCTGATTTTGAGTATTATATTTATATCTCTGCTGGAATGACACACTGCCCATCATGCATGGAAGGAGACTTACACACACCACAGCTATTCTGACATGGCAGAAAGAAGCCATTAACACCAGCCTTCAAAAGAACTGAATAATTTATTATAATCATGAGGAGAAAAAAGCTGGAAAGTGATACATATCACACAATACCTTAAAAAAACCCAGCCAGGCTCTATAAAATAATTTCAGCTCCTTCATATTTATAAGGCTTACATATTTAATATGAAAGTATAATACCACTCTAATAATAATTTAATTATCACATCTATTGAAATTAGTAATAACAATGAAGTATTTTAAATTAGTTGCTATTTCTTACATTCCAGGTAGTTTTCTTCTCTATCCCTGTAACTCGGCATATGCACCAGTTAGACCTGAGGATGGTTTCCAACAAACACCTTAACCTACAGTCCAGGTGAACATTCTGAGCTTCCCATTTATCTGGCAGCATTGGCACAAATGAAATAAAGCAGTGTGAGGCATTCAGTCTCTGCACAAGGTGCTCACAACTGCATCTGGAGCATCCTCAAGACAGGCAGCACCTCCTGTGCAGCTCTGGGAGGGGTCAGTGTTTGGCAGAGCAATGGTTGGGGAGTTCAGTTTTTTCCTTTGTTTTTCCTGTCCCAAATGTAAACTTCGTTTGCACCTTCCAGCCAATGAGAACTTTCCAGCTGTAACATCTTCACTCATTTAAGTAAACATTCAGTGCTTATCACATGCACAGATCTTTGTTAAATTAAATTTGATTTGATTAAATTTGCCTGAGCTGTTTCACAGGGTTTGACCTCAGTTGAGCCATGTAAATTGGCCATAGTTCAGGGTCTTCCAATCATTACAACTAATTTTAATAAAAAGCATTTTTGCTTTCTATTTATCTCAAACTGTTCATAAGATTGAATGGTGCAAGCATGCATGCACTGAACTATTTGACTTAAGGATGATTTAAAAGATAGAGATGAAAATTAGTTAATAATGTTTTTTTCTGTTACACGATATAAGAAGATTAAATGGTTTGTCACTTTCTACTTCAATAACGCCAATGATTTAAAATAATGCTACTAACATCAATATTCAGTGGAGTACTAAATTGGCTTTTCAAAATATTGCTCACATATTTACAAAAGCCATAAAAGCTCATAATTCTCCCTGATCTTTATTTGCTGTTACCTTCCATCCAATAAGTCACTGAGACTTCCATTTCATAGCAAAACCGAGTTGATGTCATTCACATCCAGCTACTTTTCTAAAATAAATTTGATTCCTGCATATCCAGTGTGTTGACTCTCACAAAAGGTAATTACACCGCACCACAGTAGATCTGTCAGAAACATTTTTATTAAAAGCTACCAAGGATGTAACTTTCTACGTAGGAAATTCTATATTCATAAAGTTAATTAAAAAGGTAACTCCCCCCCAGACACCTTGACACCTTTGCTGGTCTGTTTAAAGGTTTAAACACTGGAGCTGATACCTGCAGCAGCCACAGCTCCACCCCAGGATTACCAGCATTGCTGGCTCAATTTGTACCTGATAAATCACAATTCCTGACCCCCAAAGCAAACATTTTAGACTGTTCTTGACCTCCAGGTTATCTCAAAGTAATTTCTTAACCATTCTCTGTTGCAATTGAGTCACAGTCTACACGCCTCCCTTTACTGGCAATATGATGTCCTGAAGGGTAAAGGAAAGATGAACCTCAGCATTCACATCCACAGAGCCTTTAGCTTGGTTTATAACAGTACTGATGCCAATTTAAATTGCTTAAAACATTTGTTTAGTTTGTTCTTATGCCTTAAGATGGGTCAAAGCTTGATTTAAACATATAAAAACTGGTGAAATGAAAGTGTCTTTGTTGAACCTCAGATCTGCAAAGACTCAGTTGTGAGGAACCCCAGCAGGCACAGAGTTCACTGAAAACCAGGACCTTCCCAACATCCATAAATCCAAGTGTTTTGATATTTCACCTGCCCATCAGTGTTCTGGGCAGATGAAAGAATGTACCTGGTTAGCTCTAATGTGGCTGGGGTTGAAATACACTTTCTCAGCAACAACCAAAGCAGAAGTTCAGCTTTCAATGCCATCACCCAGTTCCTGGTAGTTGTTCAATTCACTGCTGGCAGTTGTGTGTGTTTGTTTTAGAATCTGCTCAAGTTCATTTTTCAACTTTTGCTGGGAAGTCTACCTAACTCTCTCATACTGTATTTTTCTTTCTGACATTTTTGTTATTTTATTAACTGCTATGCGTTAAAGTGACAGACTGCAAGAAAACAAATGGACACTAAGATGAAGCACGGCCAAAATTCTGGAACCCTGGCTGGTTTATTGAAGGTGATGAAGGAAGAGAGAATTGCAAATGACTCTTCTGCACAGTGCCATAGCCAGAGCTCAGTGCTGAAATCCAAGGACACTGCCCAGAGCATCAGCAGCACAATGCTTGGAGGATCACTCCATCAGATACTGCCATTGAATGGGAGCTGCCAACACTGCAATCATCATTCCACTGCATGTGGCAGGCAGCTCCTAAATGCTTCCTTCAAACTGACCAGTGTGCATTTTGGTCAGTGAGTGAGAAAATTAAATTTCAGGAAAAAAAATAGGGACTACATGGGGAAAATTTTTCATAGAATATATATTAAAATTATCTTTTCTATTTTACTCAATTGCTTGAACTCTGCAGCTGCTGAGATTCAGTTTCTTGTTCCTTTCACTAGGAAAACTAAGCCTCATAACAGTTCATAAATTGTACTGTTAGTTACAGAGGAGAACTTCCTGTGATAACATTTTTAAGCTCCAAATCATACCAACTAAACCTTAAAAGCTTCTAGATCAACACCATTTTTCACAGAAATGAAATGTATGTATTCTTTTTAGGCATGAAGACATTGCAAAAGCTAAACAAAGTTCCATTGTTTAATGTTGTGTAGAAGCTGAAAGCAGAGGGGGCAGATAGAGCTGGTGCCCAGGCTGGGAGGGGCACTGGGGCAGGGACATCTGTCAGCACACCTGACAAGGCAGGTTATGAAAGGGCTCAAATGGCTCTCCCTGTCCCTCCCATAATGAGTTTCACTCATGTCAACGCAGTGGAAGCAGTCAATAAAGCTCCATTTTATTTGCAGGTAACACCAGGAATTACCTGCACTGTAATTCTGCACATTGGGTCATTTTCAAACAATTTAAAAGGTGCATTTTGCATTGTAATGCAAAGCTTTCCACTGCAGCCAATGGCACACTCGGGGACATGAGGACATTTAGGAGTGCATATGATAAATCACAAATATTTTGATTTCCCTGAGCAAATGAGTCAAGCTTCTCAACAGGAACTGCAATATTCAGCTACTATAAACAGCAGGAAAGACTGATAACTGATGACGATAAGCCCAGAGTTCACAGCATTGTGGCCAAATGGCTCCACACCTCTATTTTTGGAATGAATAGGCATTTATTTCATCACGGGGGTTCCAAGAATGACTGAAGGAAATTCTGACTTCTGAGAATAAGGCTTTGTGTAAACTTTCCAGTGTTAAAATATTAGAAGTGAATTGTCTATGAATTAACTGCAGAAAGTGCAGTGATCCAGTAATGTTATGAAATATAATGTCCCCAAAACTTTATATAATGTCCCCAAGACTTGGTAGGAATTATTTATGGACTTCTTACTAAGGGGGGGAGAAGAGGAGGACATGAAAATCACTCAGTTCCACGGAGTTCGACTTTTTCAAGCTCCCTCAGCCTGCACTCGATTCCAGCAGTTAAAAGCTCCATCTTGACTGTTGTTAGAAGGTTTTACTGTGATGTTAAAACTCATCTCCTGCAACATTGCTGATCAACGAGCTGTAAGTGACTGTCCCAAGGAGGAGTTTAGCAGTTTATTCCCATACTTGCAGTTCTTAGAAACTGGAAAGACCTTGGATAAGTAACTTGGGTGTGTAGAGGGGGTGAAAGGGACCAAGGGATGATCCGGTGTTACAATCCATCCTGAGGTCCACATTTTAAGTGTTTATGTACCTTTTGTTCCCCTTTAACCTTTGAGCTGAAATCATGTGTCCCCCTTCCCCAAAGACTGTGAGCTCAGGAAAATAACACTGAAAATACATTTGATAATGCAACATATTTCCATTCCAACTCCCTGAAAGCTACACACAGTCTCTGAAATCAGTGTATCAAAGACAAAGAAAATAACCACTACTGTCATTGTGTTTATCTAAAAATAACTGAATTTCTTGTGGAAAGTGTTGAGCATTGATAATAACTGAAAAATAAACTCTCACTAGTAAACACACCACTTTGCAGTACTGAATGGTTTTTGTACCACTGTTTTTCATCAGCTCTTATTCCTTTCTGCAGCATCTATCCCATGGTTTACTGGGATGTTTACTGGAAAACATTATTTACTAATGTTTACTGGAAAAATGTATCTATCAGTACTTGCACAGAGATTCAATACATACCAAATTTATCTTGCTAATGGCACAGAAAAAATGGAGCATTTTGCTCAGTCAAATATCTAGTACAATAATTTGGTAACTGGGGCTGAGCCTCAGATTATTGTGCATCCAAACAAGATAAATAATAATGAAAGAAGAGCTGTTTATATTGAAGAGAAGAACTTGCATAGCATGACACACTAAAGCCAGGGACTGTTTCTAACACTTCAGCAAATTAATTCTCAACATTAATATTCTGGCAGGGTTGCAGTTGATGGATCCAAACAAGAGATGACATTTTGGTATCTGCAAAACTAACTTAAGTGCTGGCTCTTGTATATTTTGCAGGACTTCATAAGAAACAAGTAAAGTAATACTTGAAAAAGCCACATTATTTGTGCAGTTCTGTGGCTCAGCATCAGAGCTGACACAGTTCCCATGTTATGTTAAAAGCTGAAGAAGGGCTAATGGAAGCACAGTGTGACAGGCACAGGATGGCATTCCTGGGGCTCCCGTGTGCAGGGCCAGGAGTTGGACTCTGATGATCCCAGTGGGTCCCTTCCAACTCAGGATATTCTGTGATTCGTTTAAGAGATGTAATATTTTCCTACTGCACCACGTACATCCCTCAACTGCAGAACAGCAGTCACAGAAATGTTTTAAAATCAATGTGTATACCTTGTATTTTTTATATCAGTGCACACTAAGTAACACAAGTAGCAGCTAAGGACATTAGAGGAGATGATATTTTACTGCTCCTTTGAGAATAAGTAATTTTCACTGCTTCTATCCCACACATCATGTGATGTTTATCCCATTTCCACCACTGCTAAAAGGATTTTTTTACCCTTTTTTTTTTTTGCAAGAATAGGTGGGATAGACTTCTCAGAAAGTACATTTCAACACCTTGAGATATGTACAGGCTTGCTATGTATTTGATCTATCTTAAATGCTTAATAGAGGTTAAAAAGGTGTGGATTTAAAAAGAAAAAATCTCATGGTAAGATCAGTCGACAACCAACTCTCAGGTAGAAAGCACCTACCAGAGCCAGTGTGGTGATTTCAGTTATCCAACTGCTCTGTCTGTGATATCACCTGTCTAGATTTTATTATGCTTAATACTTAGGAAAAAACAGGTCTTCTAACCAATTATTCTAATTTTAAATATGCCTATCAAACCTAAGGTAGAAAGCTCATAGCTCTCTTTCCATAGCTGAGCATCACCTTTGTAGATGTAAAAGTACAGCTCAGCATCAAGAACTTGAAAAACAGCAGTTTTAAAATGAAACAAAAATAAGGGAGACCTCTACCAAAGTAGCATTTAATCTGGTGACAGCAGTAATTCAAACAGTCTTCCATATCCAAAAGCTTATACTTCCCTCTCCCACTATTAGTTTCATTAGAAACTGCAAATTTACAGGAAATAAGTGAACACTCAGCACACTGAACAATAAAATTATGGGAATATCCATTCAACCACAGCTGGTAAATGTGCCTGGTCAGTTGTTGACCATTTTTAAGTCAACTGCTGTAAAAGCCATGAGTCACACATAGATTAAATCAAAAGAAAACAGGTGTATTATAAATTTCTCTCACTATCATCACTGGATAAGTCTTTGGGCTGCTATCTGCAAATGGAGTCTCATCATTACTGTAAATGATGGCCTTCCCTGAAAGCACAACCCAGCTTGTTGCTTCTTGCAGAGGAGCTGACTAATCTTGCTCCTGCTCAAGAAGAGTCAGTTACAGGAGTGGTAAATCAAATACATTTCTGTTTGCTTTTCATTAGTTTCCAGAGATTTGCATTAATTAAGTTACTGATTATCAGAATGAACAAGACTCCTAAGGCTAGGATTTTACATGAGTCATCTCACTTTCAACTCAGTGAGCCAAAAACTGCAGTGCCTACGTATTGTTCCAGCTAGAAAGATAATGAAATCTGGCATCTCTGATGCCACCCTTTTCTTTATAGTTACATCACACTATTGTATTTCCCTCAACACAGCAGAAATCAAAAAGGGCAATCTTTGTTTATAGTTCCAAACCACTTCTAATAAAATCTCGAACCAGAAAACTCTTTTATTTTTATTTTTGGCAGTGAGAAGTGGTGGGAGGGTGGGGATGGAATGTCACACTGAAAAGCTTTGCTCAAGGTACATTCACAGGTTGCTTGATCCATCCTTGGGGCCCTTTCTGCAGTGGTTCTTCCTGTTGATCTCACAACTCTCCTGTTGATACAATACCTCCCAGAAGGCAAGGCTCCCTCCCTCACATTCCTTGAGGGCTCTACCCTTGGAGTTAGTCTCCTAATTGAGCATTTGAATTCAGTTTACTTCAGGGGGAGAGGCACCCTAGCAGCTTTTGGTGTGTTATATGTGAATGTGGACAGAGGCACACAGGATCACAGTTTCCCTCTTGTGCAGGAAAAACAGCTCAGTTAAATGGGTTTGGGGTTTTTTGGTACATACACAGGACTTTTTACAAAGGTGATGTTCCTGGTGTTATAATTCCTAGCATGTTGTATAGATGCTATGGAAAGCAAGACAATTTCACCAGTATTTCCCAGGTAAGTTGTAGCTTTTGAAGAGAGGTAACCCAAGGAGCCATGCATCTAAATTAGCAAAACAGCCTGTGTCATTTCCTAGACATGTAACTCCACAAGAAACAATACAGGGGAGAACATCTTAGACAGTCCTCTCCAGGGCATAAATGAGTGGTGGCTTAAATGCTGTTCTTGTAACAGACACGTAGGATGAGAAGCAAAACTCTCCTCCACTCCCCCAACACTGCTGGCCCCAGAAGAAGCTATCAATTCTGCAAATCCCTCAAACCAAAGAGTGCAAAAACCCTACAAGGCACCTACAGTCAGTAAAAATGAACTGCAAGAGTCAGGCTCTGATGGATGATGGTCATGGAGCTGCTTACCTGCCTCCAAAGAGGCCGAAGTGCTGCAGCCACCCTTGTTGGAATACAAGGTGAAGAAGTGTCCAAAGCATTTGAGAACTATAAATGAACTCTTTGCATAAGGTTTTTCTTTAACTTCAGTGGGCTAAAGCCAATTCAGTCACATTACATCATTGCACAAGCAGTGTACAGAGGAGCCAGGCTTCTGGCATATTTTGGTCTTCACGTCTGCAATTAGCACTTACTCTTCTAGAGACAATTCTTTTACCATCACTTGCTGTTCAAAATTGGAAAAACTGTTGTCACTTGAACTACACATCCTATAGAACACAACAGGGTAAGTTCCAGGATATTCCTTTGGCAAACTAAGGTTACTCCATCTCTCTGGCATCAAGTGTTACGTCTTTTTGTGGAGAAAAGAGAGTACTGTGGTGGAATGGCTTCTCTTCCCTTTGATTGCTTTGAAAGGTTCTTGTGATTGTTTTCACTGGCAATAACACAGAAGGTAAGAGTTCTGCTCCCCATGGAAAGAATTGTAAAGAGGCAGCAAAGAATTCCACCAATTTTCCATAAAAGATCCAATTCTCACTTTTTTAGTCCCAGCAACTCCAGGAAAGCCACAGATTAAATTTCAGGTAGTTCCAACCAATTAAAGGAAAATGGAAATAGATGTTATTTATTAATTACTAGAATATAATCTCCAGATTTCAGTACAAATCAACTACTAGAATACTGAGATCATCTACTGCAATCATATCACATGCATTTTATGATCATTTTTTACAGCCAGATTTGTTTAAAAAAATCAATTTCTCGATTTAAAGTATATTTCCAAGATTTGCACAAGAGAGCACACTCTCAGAACTCAGAATGGAAGAGCTGTATCTACTGTAGGATAACTTTAATTTCATCATTGGTTTACTAATGGAATTTTCTTTCTAATTCTTGAAAGGATTAATCCAGTAAACAACAAAATAAACCTGTTGATCCCCTACAGTCTCTGCCTAACAGTTGTTGGTATAATCCATATATCTGTAGCACTCAAATTATGGGTTATTTCTGTGGTTTTCACATCATTATATTAATGGGTAGTGCATTAATCAGCGCTTCAAGGACTAGAATTGGGATGCCAAGTCATTTACAACTCAAAGCAGAGACTTGCAAGTTCACCTGCCCTGACACCTTGACACTCAGTGCTTTCTAACCCCGGGTGAGTGATGGTGCAGTGGCATTGCTTTCTGCGGCAGCCTTGCCAGGACAGGGCTCCACAGCTCCAAAGACAATTCTCCCTGTACTTGTAAATTAAAAGCACAAGGCAGACAAGCCCGTTCAGACCATGGCTCAGCCTGTCTTGCTGCCCATGGGAAGGTGCTCAGCTCACTGCTGACCTCCTGCTCCATGATTTCTGCTGGTACCTTCATTGTCCTGGAGAGCCTGACGTGACCCAAGACATTTCCTTTTCTAGAAGTTATTTCACTTTTGATGTCCCAACACTCCCACAAGACACATGTAAGTCTCTGGAAGCCATATAATCAACATGCCACAAAGCCTGATTTGCAATCACTTTGATATGGCATAAAGTAACAAACCAAACCCTATATCTCCATGTATTCCACAAAGCAAAATGCTGCCTCACGGCTGGACAAGACAGGAAAATCATAGTCACAGCCCAAATGGGAACCCTGAAGTTGCACTACAATGTGAACAATGCCTGTATTAAAGCCTTTCAAGAATGCAAATTGGGAAGAGAAACAATCACCTCATCACTTCAATTTCATATCTTCTGTTTTATTTTAAGGCTTATTAGTAAGGGCTTTCATGTATCTGGGGAACTTAATTTTGTTTAACTTTCCAGTCTTAATGTTTGTTTAATAGATACTATTTGTAAACTTACAGTGTTTCTATATCCAAACCCTATTTGTGTTTGTTTCTCCGGCATTTTTCCTCCCTCCTGTGTTTATTTCTGTACTGACACATCAAGGGAGGGCTTACTTTTGGCACACACTCTTGCCAAAACAAATTGTTTTATGTACCATTTCCTTTCATCAGAACTTCAACATATTAACAACATGGGATATTGCATATAAGTCTATATCAGGATTTAAAAAAAATGATGGGAGGAAGAACAGGACACATGTCGAGGCAAGAAAGATTAAAGGAAAACATTTCTCTGAATTAAAGCCCTCTTAGCAGTGCAGTTGAAACTACGCCCTAAGTTTTGTTTTGTCACTAAACAAGTTCAGCCCTTAATTAAATCATGTTTACAAGTAATTTGGAATCAATCTTTCTTTCCTGGAAATAATCAACAAGAAGTTAAATTCAGAACACTTTCTCTTTTTTGGAGGGGGAGTGAGACAGTAAGGTGGCAGGTGGGTAAAAATAAAAGTTAATAGAAGAGTAGAACTAAAGTAATTAGCTATTACCTGTCTCAAGTTTGCCTATGCAATGGGAAGTAAAACTCAGGGCAGCTAAAGGTATATTAGATAATGCTGTTCTGAGTCAAAACCCCCCACAGAGCCAGTTCAACATTACATCAACTTGTATGATTTTCCAAATAAAGATTTTCAGATGTTGACTACAATAAACAAAATAAGCACAGAAGTTCACATTCATAATTGAGACCTAATATAGTACATTAAGTCATCTCCACAGTCCCATTTAGTCGGTACTTGGCAAGAACATCTTTGATATAGAGTAACTGTCAAACACATTTTCTTGTGGATCCTGATCTGAGATACTCCACGAGCTGCTTAAAATTCTGTTCATTGTCAACAAGTTCTGTAAAGATGACAAACTTTGTGTCATCCAGATTAATTTGAAAGATGTATTTCTTCATTAGCAATGCCATGTCAAAGAAGCTGGCTCCCATGATAAATCAGTGCTGTCACAGAAGATCAACATACATTGGAACAGGTAGAAACTGTCCTAAGAGTTGGTGCCTTCATCTCCAAAAACTGCAGGGGCATTCACTGGGCACTGTTAGCCAGTGCATCTCGAACAGCGGGGGAGAAGTGGGGAGTTTGTGTGTGACAAGTGCACCCAGCAGCACAAGCACCTTGTACGTTGTTCACACCTGTAAAAAATGAATTCTTGTATCACCAGTACTGCCCTGTGAGGACAAGAGATTTTGGAGAAGTCCCAGCACATCACTCACATCATCACCTGAGCATTCCATAGGTGTGCCCAAGACATGCAGCACATCTTTCATTGCCACAGAGGCAAACTTTCCACAGGAGCTCAAAGAAAGGGGATCAGGGAAGCAAGGGCACGACATTGCCAGCAAAGCTGACATTTAGGCTGCTTAAATACAACTGAAGGGCTTGTTTTCCTTTTGGTAAGCAACAGGCTCATGGATTAACATATTCAGATGAGTTAGGGTGATGTGAGCTCTGCTTCTCCCCTTCACATTTCTATTAGAACTTGTTAGGTAAAACTTGACCAGTGTGAAAGTTGTTTCAGAGTCTTGTTACTGGACTCTAATAAAAAAAAACCAAATAAATGTCACATCAATGAGACCTCGAAAGTAAAGAAATACTAATGTACAGTGAGAGGAGTCAGTGATAAAAGTACCTAATGTTGAGGAGGCTGGAAGGTTAAATATGATCAAGATTTAAAGTTTTAAGCTTTATTGTACAGATATTGAACAGGGGAGGAGATGTTACAGTTCCTTCACAGGATTCAATATTTGCAGAAGAACTGCAGGTTATCTACAGCATAACCTGGAACAGGGGAGCTGGGAAAGTCTTAGAGGGGCTGTGTTGTTTAAATTTTGTTAACGTGTAAAGTTGATGGTAGCAAAACATTCCAGACTTAAAGCAACTATAACACACAATTTTCTCACCCAGTTACTCATTTTCAAATACTTGCTCTATGCACAAATCCACTCCTGAAACATGGAATAGAAACCGGAAAATTTACTGCGAACAAACATGTTTAAAAACCACTGATTTTTGTGTTGCCTTTTTTAAAGTAATTGCATTGTGGTACATTCAATGTTTTTGACACTATGTGTTATATGTGTCCAGTTTGGAACAGAAATTGAAGAACTGATGACAAACTTTTAGTACAGCTTTAAAATGAAGTACCTGTTATGATGCTAATACTACTATTCATGCTATCCTTTTATATGATCTTTTTATTTTTATCATCATTTTTCTCCACCCTACTATTTCTAGTCCAGCTCTCCAGGCTCTATACTCCTTAAAATCTTTTTTATGTCACTGCCCTGCCCATGGCATTCATTTTGTGTATGGTCAAGGCTTCAGTCTTATGAAACAGAAATGGTACCTACCAACTCTGATGAAAGGACCATTCCACAGACACACAAAAGCAAATGGCTTTGGACCCCCCACTAACATTAAAGAAAACTTGAAGGAAGGAAAATTCAGGAGTTGGCACACCTAATTACATTTTCATAAGATGGATAAGATCTTAAAAATTCATAAGCATTGGAAGACTTCTGTATTATGTTTAAGACCTCAGTCACACTTGCTATGATTAAAGAGTCTGTGAAAGAAAACAAAACAACAGAAAAGAGACAAAACCCACTCAGCCCCCTAAAGGATCAGGAGACATCTGCCAGTCAGGGCATCTGGCATGGAAAAAATATTTTCATCTTGCCCCGATTTTGATCAAGCAAGATAAAGCTTCAAAAGCAGCAGTAGCACTATCTATTGTGTCTTGTCTTAAAACAAAAGTTTAGATCCAACCCTGTTGTCTCCAGATTGGCTTTTGCCTACTACACAAGAATTGTTCCAGTCTCATGGGAGTTGATCACATTAAAAAGTTATCAGGAACAAGGACGCAGTCTGAAAAACAGAAAAGCAGAACTTGAAAGGAGATGTTTAACATTTCTGGCAACAGTTCCAGGTGCTCTAACTTTTTGTTTTGGGGAACTGGCAAATGAAGCTTGTTAAATCTAACAGCAGCACAAAATCTGAGTTACCAGTCACTGTGTTGTTTTCATTGTATTTCACTTCAATGAAAGGAGTCAGTTGTGAAATTTAGCACAGAAGCACAGAATGTGGGACAAACATAGGGATATTTGGTGGCACACGACCACAAATTACTTAAGCAATATGCATTCATAGCAAGCTTTCCTTTAAAATACAGCTACTTCTTTGCTATCCTATACAAATATACCAGAGGAACAGAGATAAACAAGACAGGTGCTATGATGTTTCTTCACATTTTTCTGTTCTAAGCCCTTCTCCATGACCACACATGCTTGTGGATGAGCCAGGTACTGATACAACCAAGCATTTTGACTTGGTTCAAACTGCTTGATCACGTGTTACACCTTAATTTTGCAATGCCAGCTTTTCAGTAACTTATGACTGAGCATATGACTGAGTATTGCTTTCAGAACCTGGAAGAGGGAAATTTTGCTGGAGGATAGTACCATGACTTCACTGCTGGAAGAAAAGCTTTCATTGTTCAACTTACTGGCAGAATTTCATAGAGGTGAAGGCAGAAGATAAGCTCTCAGCAGAATTTTCATTCAGGCACACATCTGTATCTTTATCTGTCTTTGTCTTAGAAATTGCAGTTTGTCTGTGATTCACCTTTCAGCTCTTAAAGTTTGGATAGCTTGAAAAGAATTCACCCCATTAAGGACTCAAATATTTGAAAGCTCCTATGTGAAAAGATTTCAACCCTTTAAGATCAATACCAGATCTGTATCAGACTCACAGGACACTGGAAATAACATAGTGACCTGCCAAGAAGAGACAGCTAGTCCTCTTGGGTAGAAATCTGGATAGTTATATGCTTAGAAAATGTGTTTAGTGATGCTAGAATGCAGATTCACATGAACTGGTGCATTTGCATGGTACAGGAACAGTTATGCAGGAAAGGAGCTTATGGGATCATTGTGCCCTGCTTGGCTAACTTGTGTAGCAGTACCAGGCCCAGCCTGGGTAATGAACTTCTGATTTAGGTAAATTTGCCCTAGTCCAGGAAATTAAGCTGGTCCTGAACCAGCACAGACACCATTACAGAAAGCAGAGCAAATAGAACAACACTTGGAGATTCAGAACAATCTCCGTGTCAGCTGCTATAAAGGATCAAGGATTTCCTTTGAAGTCCAAAATTTTAATCCAATAATAAAGAAGACAGTCAACACTTGAAAATTTTATTCCAGTAGCAAAAAGCAGCTGAGACATTGGCTAAGGTCTGACACAGATACCCTGGCAAACCATTCACCATTTTATCACTTTAACACTGTTCTCCTGCTCAAGTTCGTGCCAGAGTAAAATAAAAGGTCAGCACCAGTACTTATGCCAAAAATTATGCTACCAAAAGCCTTGGTATGTCCAAAGATATAACAACTTATACCTCTGTTATGCTTCTACAGCAGTGGCTATATGTCAATAAACACATAGCAGGGTTTATTTATACACCTGTGGCTCCAGGTGAGATCTGCACTGTTAAACCCATTGGTGCCCTGAGGGCCCTGACTGACTCAAAGCACCAAGCTGAAATACTTACTGACATACACAAGCTCAGTAGAAGAATCAGGCTGTAGAAAAGATTTGCTCTTCTACCAGTAACAGCCAAACTTCCAGAAGTAATGCGAGACTTAGTATTTACTAACATTCTAATTGTATTATTACAAAAGTATTCCAACCTAAACTTCAGGCTAAGTTGACAGCAATAAGGTCTAGATTTCAAGTTTTTCAGGCTATCAAACATCAGTGAAATTCCCACCTTGAAGTATGGGAAAGTTGAAGTAAAATACATGATTCTGAGTGAACTCGTTCCTGAATGGCAATTGATGATAAGCTGATTGATTTAATGAAACAGCATACCATAAGAAAGCAAAATATCAGGAAAAAAATCAAACATGCTATAAAGAAATGTCCTTTTTCTCTGTTCATAATTCTCAGATTCTGTTTCAATCTGCACAGGCAATTGCTCAAGTCCCAGCCCCTGCCTCATGCATGACAGAGCACATGTGAATTACCTGTGCTGTGAGCCTGCCCTTTGCTCTCTTTCATTCTTATCCTTTCTTCCCACTACATGTTCATAACCCTTCCCTCCACCACTTATCCCAGGGATCTACCTAGAGGAGGCTGCTTTTCTATTTTGGGCTTCAGCCATCAAGTTCTTTTGACAAGTGCTTTCCAGCTCCCAAAAGAAAATCTGACTTTGTTCTGTACGTGTTCAGTTTACTTCTCTTGTCTAGAATATGTCCTTGGGGACTGCAAAAGTCACTCAGATTGGCTGGCAGTGTGTACCAGCTTTGCAGAGCACTGGTATATAAGCATAACTGGAGTGACATTCACAGTGTAATAGTGCAATTGTGGCTTTTATGTGGGCTCTTCTTTGCATCTGGCTAGAAGAAACACATTAAGCAACTCCAATACATACAGAAAAATTCAACACAAGTTCAAGACTTCCTTTTACTCTGCTTACTTAACCCATTAAAACAGAAAACAATCCAAGTCATGAGTATCTACAGCCAGCCAGTTTTGTAGCTTCAAGCAGCATCACCCCAGAGAGTCCAGCACATGTCTTGAAAAACCAGACACAGTGACCCAAGGCACAAAACCCTCATAACAGGTTTCAAGCTTGATAATTCCTATAAACACATGTTGCAGCAGTGATGTCACTACTACATCTGTCCAAAACAGGAATATAAATGTATCCTTCAGAAGGGACCAGATGACAACATAAAGCTAAAGTAACCCTTAATTCCAAGCAGTAAAATGTACAACAATAAAATTGACTTATTTCATCCAAGTTCTAAATCTTTGGTTTCCAACTCAAGTCCAGGTGCTTTGCTTAGGTAAATTCATGTGATATTTCATTGCTTGACCTTGATCACTCAGAACCCTATTTTGCCCCGTGTTCACCATTTCTGCCAATGACCTTAACCCAGGAGCACGTGCTGTAGAGGTCAGGCCCTGGAATCCACTGCTTCTGGATCCAGGATGTATCAAAGTTAATGAGCAGGTGCACCTCTTGCTGCAGGACCTCACTGCAGCCAAACAGCCAAGTTACATAACAGAACTACCTTTCTGCATTAAAATCAGTGTATAGGTAGTAAATACCATTTAATCACCAACACAAACTCCACAGTTCACTGCCCACAGGAGAGCCATTAAAGGAAAAAGAATAATTATATTTCCTTTCGAGATTATTCCCAGACACAGAGGTTAGAAAGTTGTAACAAAGCCTAGAAGAGATTGGTCAATACCACAAATGGCAAACTGCCTGATATATTTCTGTTAAGGTTAACTTCAATGCAACTCTTCCTCTCCAGCTTTATCACAAATATTGCTTCAGTAAACAACTGCAATCTGCAATTTTGCCTATTACAAAGTAAATCTATATAAGTGATTGAAAAAGAAATGTGCCTTCCCTATACATTACAGAACTTATAAACGCTGCATGAGGTTATATGTGCATCTGACTAAGTGTATAATACTTCATCCCTTGATGCTGTATCCATGTGGCAATCATTACAAGTCAGATTTGAGCAATGTAAATTTGTGCAAGCATTTGCATTTACCTTCTAAAAATGTTGGTAGCCAAGCTGGTGAGCAAATATAATCCCAACTGGTCAAATCCCTAACATAAAAAGCTAAAATTATTTACTTCCAGGAATAGGCATGTCAAAAATCCCACCAAATTAGTAAGCAACTACTCTAGCAGAACTGTCTAAAAGCTGCCCTGGTTTTCCAAGATATTTTTCAACTGGCAAGAGGAGTTACCCAACCTTCTCTTTGTAGTCATGGCACATTGTATGGGCATCAATGCTGGTAGAGCCAGCAACATGTTTAAATCCTGCTATGGTTTAGAAAAGACAAATGGAAAATTGTCAATGCTGTCAGGAGTCCGAAAGTTCCATCCATGTACACTAAAAAACTCTGTTAAGCAAATTTTACCACTATTAACCTTGACATTCAGAAAATTTAGGTTGTCACTTCTGGATTTGGGAATGTCTGCTCTTTATGTGCAACTGTACATCCTCTCTACTCCTGTAAGTATTGGTTACAGGAGCCTCCTGATTCCCTGAGGAAATGAAGTTTTAATGAAGTTTTTCATAAAGGTGGCATTCTGCAACAAAAATTTTCCAAGCACAGGAGAACTTTTATCCCTAAATTGTCAGGTAAATTTATCTGTTTCTATCAGGAATCCTGGAGCCTAAACACTGATAGTTGAAATAGATTTAACACACCCACTTAAAAAAAAGAAAAATCAAGCCTTATAGGGCAAAGTAGATGGAAATTGATCAGTAAATAACTTTAAATGGGGTGTGAATAAAGTAACTCAAATGATTCAAGGCTAAATTTCTGCTTGTTTGCTCCCATCACACCAAAATCAAGATCACAGCCTGAGGATATATCCCAAGTCTTGTTGCAAAGTCATGCTCCACTTGCTAAGATTAATTATGTATAACCAAAAAGCAAATGATGAGTTATATAGCATTCAGGAAGATTAATTAGTTACAAGCAGAACTTTTTATCTCCACAGAACTTACAACAGAAATAGTTGGAGCTCTTTGCTGCCTGAATGTGGCACACAGCTCATTTCCCAAATGAAAGAGTATTTTCAGCTGTTAGTGAAGTAGATACAAGAAAAAATTCAAGCTAAGTTACATTTCAACTTCTAGAGGAGTAACTCAAAGGGTATTCAGCACAAATATGTGTTGGAGAGGCAGCATTTCTCAATGTAGGTACCAGAGGGCAAAATACAGTTTTATTTTTCACTGGAAACAAGTTATAATGCATATTCTCCAGGAAAGATCTCTGAACCAGTGAAATTCTTATCTACCACTATTTGACAATAGCTGTGAGGCAGATTACTAAAGGCAACATTTTCCAGACAAAACAGTCCTCTTAATTAGAAATAAAGTACTTTTTTCTTCCTTTTTTCAAAAAAGACTGCTGTGAGGCAAGACAATAGAAATGGCACCATCTGCTAATAATCCAATTAGAGAATTTCAAAGCTAAAAAAATCTAGCTGTTAGGGATTTGTTCTTCTAAACATATTTCTCAATTACACCACATGGATGTCCACATGCTTTCTAATCACATTCTTTTTGGAAACTGCAAGAGTTCATGGGATCAAGGAGAAATCATATCATGGGTAATGCAAAACATGAGCTTTTCCCAGTTGTATATTTGTCTCCACCTGTGACAGAGCTTGACCACTTTCTCATATTCCCCCGTGACAGGTGTTAGTCAAACATGCCTCAGACATCACTTTTCACAGAATATTCTCCAGAATAACCTAGGATACACCCTCTCTTCCCACTTGGTTTATGGTCAGACTTATGGTCAGATGCCAAAGAAATGGTAACTGTGACTAAACATTCTGAAATGCTGTGTTTCTGAAATGCTGCCTGTCATTCAGGACTATTTGACCAGAGATGGGAACTTGGCTCACACTGTTTGCTGGGACACATTTACCAATGCCAAACATCTCACTGGCTCTTGGCCCCTTGTTGACAATAGCAAAAATCCCAAATCCAACCACAACTAATATTTGAATGTGTCTTCAGAAGATACTGACAACTTCAGTAAAACAGCTGAAAATTCCACGTGAAATTCAGTGTACATTTTCTGCTCTTCAGTGAATGTGCTATGTTTTATTGTTGAAGGCAGACAAGAAGTCCTTCCAAGCTATAAAGTTTTGAATCCAAAGGTGATTATATGGCAAAAAGAGATCTGTTAAAATTAGTATTTGCCTGGAAACACCTCAACAGCTGCTAAGGCGTAAATCATATGTCCACCATAACTGCAGCAGGCCCAAATATTTTCCTCTCACTTGCCTTGCTCCAGATTAGCCTCCAGACAAAAGCACAAAAGACTAACAAAAGTCTGAGCTAACAAGCTTAACATGGTTTTATTAGGCCTTCAGAAGAAGCAAATTGCTAAACATTGTACATAGGGCCAATACTTCCCTGTACAGCAGTTCTTGAACAAACATTGAAGGTTGCATGTGGATTATTGTTGTACAAGAAATATCCAAATGTGCAAATCTGTGAGGAAACCAGAAAAACCTGACAGTGTTTGTGCTCTCATCCCAAGAACAAACTCATTTTTGTTCTTCTGTAGAAAAAGCTAAAATGAAGCCTTTGGGGGGATGATTAACCCCCCAACACTGCCTACTATACAGGTACTACTGTTGCCTATCTATGAAAAATACTGATTTCTTCTTTACCAATCTTTAGTACTCCTGCAGTAATGCTGGAGCACAAGTTGCTGGCAGATTAAAGAGAGTTTAGAATTTAACCATGGTGTGTCTCATTCTTTTTAGCCCTCAGGTTTCTCACTCGTGCTTACAGCCGTGCCCCATCAAACCAGAGCTTACCTAAGCCCATAGCCTGGGTCTTACAGTCACCAAGGGCAGATGCCTCAAGTGTGTCCAGTGAGAATTTGTGGAGTTGAACTTGTTTGGATCTTCCCAACCCATCGTTAAACTGGGTCCTTTCCAGCAGCAGCAGCACAGAGCTCGGTGTGCTGAGCACCAGATGGGAACTGACCTGAGTTTCCTCAGCCGTTGCTGCCGTCGGGACGGCGGGTGAGACGAACAACCACGCAGCAACTCCAGGCATCAGGAGGCAAAGGCCAAAAGGGCAGGAGCCACCAAGAGCACAGGCCAAAGGCAGGGACCAAAAGGCAAAAGTCCCAATTTCTTTCACAGGTGTCTTATGTACATCTCTTAGTCCTCAGGCCACATTCCCATTGGCTCTCAGGCCAGGGCCTCACGCACCAGCTGAGATCAACGCAGAACACAGCCCAAGTGCCCCAGCACAGGAGCACGTTCTGCTGGCAGGCAGGGTCTGTACCAGCAAGGCTGGCAGGCTGGCTGTTCCCACCATCAGCTCCTCGCCTGAGAACGTAACTTCATTGATTAACACGCAACAAAGATGTTCTGCAATTACACCCAAAGATTCCTCAATTCTTAGGTAATAAATACAAATATTCAGTCACAATCTCAAGCAACCTATTCACCTAATGAGCAACCTAATCAGCCCCTCTAAACCCTATGCCGATAGACAAAGCTCTAATTTCAGGATCAAGAACCATGTCTGTGACATGCCACCAAGGTCACATTTGATGGACAGCTATCATTTCTGTTTATAGTGTGCAGTTGAAAGGAAGAGATATCTTTCTGAGTAGTTTCATTTCAATTTTATTCACCTCATTTGCTGAGAAAATGAAATGGTGCCATAGCACAGTATTTTAATGCAATCCATCCATTTAGTAAGCGATAAGTAAATAGGTTTTCCATGAAAAGTGATCACATAATACTCACTTCAGGCTTGGACTGCTGTTTTTCATAACTAAGCTATAAAAGTAAGGAAAAGCACAGCACACACAGATTTCTGACTAAAATATACCTCAACTGGAAGAAAAGAATAATAACAAACAAAACCCCAAAACACATGCAGCACAAAGCCACTGGATATATAACAGGATTTCTTTAGCCCTGTTTGCATATTTATTATTGAAAAATAAGTTTTGTGGGGTTTTTTTTAATGAGGTATGTGAATGTTTGATCAAAAGATCAAATTCCACAACTGTTTCACTTCCATATTAGTTATTAGAGCTGTATCACTTTCTGTAGAATAAACAAACAATGAGAGGCTGAAGACAACTGAGCTGCTGCTTCTGTTGGTAACTATTTCCATGTTGACTGGGGAACACATGCATTTCACTTCCCATGGTGAAAGTCATTGTCTGAAAACATCACTGGTACCAAGTGAACCCTTCAGCTAGACTAGGATACTAACCCTGGCTTTCATGAAGAATTCTCAATTTTACAGCATTTAAAGTAGAAGTTTCATTTCCCACCTTTAGAGTTTACGTTCAAACTACTTGACTGAACACTGGAGTGGGCAGTCAGGATAAACTGAGCCCTAATACTCTGGTACTTGTGTAAATATAAACATCATATAGCACTCCAGCAACATTTCTGAAGAGATCTTCAGCACGTGAATAAAACTACACTTCCTTTGGTAACCAGAGCTATCCATTAACCTTTTGGTAACACAATGTGCTTGAGGAAAAATACAAAGCAACAAGCTAGTAAAAATATTAACAAGTAGGTTTGCCAATACAGTCTCTGTATTTAGTGTAAGCACAGTATTTCCCAGCTTGGTATTAAAGTTAATCCAGGCCTATATATGCATTCTGGTCATTCCAAGTCATATCCCAAATGCCTACAAAATCAAGTATATCTGAATTATTCCAAGCAGCTCTCTGTTGAGACCTATGTCAAAGCAACAGTGGTTTCTGTACCTAAAAAAAGTACCAAATTATGAATAGTAGCTTAAACAAAAATTGTGTTCTCATTCATTCCCCACTATAAACTAATTGCTAATAATCTGAATATCTTTCACTGAAAAGTCTGCTATATTAAGTACCTTTTAGGATCCTGTGATCTTCTATCCCCAAGAACAACAAAACCACGTTTCTAATGAAGCTGAAATCCATCAGCTGCTAGTGGCTGCTTGCTGTGTTGTACTTTTTAAACTTGCTTCACTCACCTGTAAATCCAGAAACAAGGTGACTACATGCAAAGACAAGGGAGGAGGCAGCTCTAAGAGATAACACAAGGTCTGTGCTGAGTATTAGTTGCACATAATGGGCTAAAAAAAAAGTTAAAAAAGAAAACCAGCAAACAAGAAATTGTCTGGCAGCCAAGCTACATGAGGATGTGACTGCTAAAGGCTGAGATCTTCAAGACTCCTGAGGAGAGGCAGGTGCTCGACATGTAACTGTTTCAAACACTTCATTTGTTTGAAGATACCAGCCAAGGAGATTAAACCCAATGTGCTCCAATTCATTTTAATTCATATTCTGTTGGAAGGAATATTAATTGCATAAACTTTTGCCAGTTTTCTGCCTAAAACTTCAACACATTTCGTTCTATTCCCCTGAAGGAAAAGTAGGAATAAAGTACCTATCATTGCAAAGGTGTACAAGGAGTCAGCACAAGTACTCTCCAGTGGAATAAAACATGTGGTAAACAACTGACTCAGTGGATCCTTCTTCCTGCTCCGCCCAGCATATTAAAAGTTTGCCTAAGGAAAAGCCTGCATTTGGGCTTGCTTCCTCAAACTGGGAAGCAACTGCCAAAACTGTTTCTGCTAGAAATTAAAAAAAAATAAGTACCTTATATAAGTGATCTAACTGCAGGGCAGCTGTTTTAAGGTAGGACCTAAGTACTACTTAAGAGTGAGGTAATTGTGTTATTCTTCTAGTTGGTGTGTACTGTACCTGTGTAATACAGGAGGACAGAAGTGGGAATAACATATCCAATACCAACTCTGTGAAAATATTTCCAGTGGCAGTGTAGACCCATCCTATTCCCCCCCCATAGGAAACAAAGCAATGCTCAGCAGAGCTTAATCTGATCACTATTTCCAGAGGCACGAATCTCTCACAGTTCAAGCCAACTCTAAGCAGGGTAACTTTTCTAGTTCAGGTTTCTAATACACTTAACTAGAGCTAAAAAATTTCATATGCACAATACAATGTTCATAGATCTCTTATTAGAGTTTCATATTTGTGCTGGAAATTTGCTGAATTTAAGTTCAAGTTTCATTATGCTTTTCATTATTTGACAGCAGCATTAGAAAATCTTGAAACCATAAGAGTACACTGAATTAGAGTAAGCATAAGATGGACATGTATTTCATTTAGTATTCATATAGGATCATATGTAGTGATGTGGTTAAATTCAGAAAGCTCAAATTAGGCTATCTTCCAGAATTATGGCAATAGCAGGGAGAAGTAATTCAAAATCTAATGCAAAAGCATCTCTGAAATAATAGATAAACCCCTAGACTGAATTTTTCTGTTAAAAATTTCAAGTATAAAGAACTTTTGAGAAGTGTCTCTTTCTTCAGACCCCAAAATTCTTGCAGTTATGGAGTATTAATATGGTTCAAATAGCAAATTCCAGCAGCAGAGATTCAGAGAGGAAATGCATAGGGTTTCAAAAAGGCTTTTATTCTCAAATAAATGTTTTGAAATTCTTGTAGTCAAAGCTAAAAAAGTATGGAATAGCATCCAAGTAATGGATTGCAATACTCCAAGATCACAATATCTTGAGAGTGAATTGCTTAAGCAAATGCATCTCATGAGCTGGACAGAATCTATGTCTCAAGAGTTAAAGTATGAATGTTAAAATCTGCTAAGTGTGTAAAAACCCCAACCTCAGCAGAAGACATTAGGTAATGAATGTCTGCTGTAACTAATTACATGACTTGCACACTTTTCCCCCCCAGAAGTGATGGGAGTTTTTTGATGAGCACCTTCCAGGTTGGGCACTGGAAGCAGCCAAATGAATCATCTCTTCCCCTGAACCTGGCAGTTGAGGGCTTTTCTTTTATAGCAGAGTTTAATTAGATTTTGCTTTCAAAGTTGGTGCACAGCACAGCATTCACTGCCTCTGAAACCCAAGGAAGCAATGAAGACTTCAGTTCCTAAGAGCAGCAGCTGTCACTGCCTGATACAAATATGTCTTTTCTAAATGTACTTATTTGGAAGCACCCTTACAGACCAATCAAATCATGACATCTGTTAGAAGTAACCACTACTTTTTGCATAATAGCAGCTTTGAGAACAGTCTTACTGGCAATTCTAGATTAAAACCAGTTTCATTATAACTTTTGTCACAAGGCTATAATACTTCATGAAACAATGCTTTAGGATCAAGCAAACCTAAAAAAAAAATAATCAGCATAAAGTCACAAGAGATGGATACTAAAGGCCTAGCTTAAAATCTGTAAAGATTAAAGCTTTACATCTTTGATTTTGATAACCTTGTCTTTTAATGAATTATGCAACTAAAAGTTGTACTTTGCATCACTGATGAGACCTCAAGGCAACACAAGTGTTTTACTTCCTGTGAAAGTCAGCTTTACTATGCAACACTATTTCTAAGATAACAGTAAAAAGTAGCAATTGTTTGTTTTATACAAGATGTACTTTTTTCCTCTCCTCTCCCTACTCTTTTTCGTATAGTCTTGCAACTCTAAGACAAACCAGAAAGAACAGATTAGTCTGTGAAGATATTTTGGAACAAGTCAATGGCAGATAAATTATTGCCTGATTACACATGCAAACTCTGAACACAAAACAATGTATTACTCAGCTCATACAAAATATTTACATACCACAATTCGTAAAACCTTTGACCTGCCATTGTTGAAGGCTGATTAATTTAAAACATCATTAGAATATAAGATTCAAGGGAAAAAATTCTAATAAGTATATGTGGTATACAATTGTTTACTGTGAAAAACCACTATTTGCACTGTATTGTTATTTAAACTTGATTAAATGACCTGTGGGTAGTGATACAGCAGTGAAGTACAGCTTGGAAAGGCATGATACAGAAAAAACATTATCTCGTGATCAGTCATTCAATCAACAAGGAATTGTTACAGCTACACAGAACCTGACCCAGTATTGTGATTAAAGCTAATCATGGTTAGTGGTAAAGTAAATAATTTCATTAAGGAGCCACAGAAATCTCTCACTAATGTTGTTGAAGCAGCAACGAGGCAGGAACAGGAGAGGAATGCCCAAGCCCCTCAGCTGCAGCCCCACTGGAAGCTGAATGAGAAGTTACATATGCAATGAGAGTGACCCAAGAAAAGGAACAGTACCAATTCTGACCACCTTGACATATTTTCATAGCAGATGGGGATGACATTTTCATAGCTCAAGAGACAAACACTTCCTTCAAACTGAGGTCCTGATCATGCTGAACTTCAGTTACTTAGGGAAAGGACATCTGCCTCTGTATCTTGTATAGATAATACACTGTGTAGCAAAAATTTGCACATTCCATTCTTTCTTCATGATTACATCTGTTTCAGCAGCATTTAAACTGCAATAAGACTTCTTTTGCTTCTTTTGTACGAACTAACAGACTACTTGGTTTTTTTTTTTACACATTTCTTTTTGAAAAGAAATACAATTTAATTTCATTTGCACTAGTGGTCTATCTATAAATAATTTTATTATAAGGAACTTCCATCTGAAGTTACTGAAAACTGAGTAGCACAGAACTGCACAGGCAGAAATGTCTTTTCCCCATTCAACTTTGAATAATAAAATACAATGAAATAAAGTCTAAAGGCAAAGCACAAAGCTGCCATAAAACAGTTCATTTAAATAGTTCCCAAAATACAACAAACACCAAGATATTAGAAGAGACTACAAGTGTAACTAAATATTATGAATGCAAGCCTCATGAGCAGCAGGTATGCAAAACCATGTTAATGACAAAGCTTTGATGAGACACTGAAGCTGACTGGTACTTGTACTCTAACTTTAGATTACTCACAAGAACTGGACAAAGGTAAGCAGCTCAGCAGGCAGCCTTTCTGTAGGAATCTGTCCCTGTGTTTCCTACACCCTCACTTCCTAACCAAGTCCCTGCCTTGGGCATGACAGACAACATGAACAGTTCTCTGCTGTTTTACCAGCTGAAATGCCTTGTCTGCCATGGTTAACCATATTGCCTTTTCCATAATCCCCTTTTATGTGAAGCCATGTCTATGAGAAAAGCCAGGACCAGTAGTTGCCAACCTTTATTTATCACAGTATCCAAAAATGTGATCTTTTCACTTGGAGAAAGACAGTGTCATCCAGTGGTTCATTACTTAAGTCGGTGATGTGTTTTAAAATGGCTTTTTTCAGAACTATTTCTTAAGTCCTATTACTCATCTAAACATGATAATTTAAACCAAAGCCAGATCCCAGCTGCTCCAATCAGCACACACAATTTAAACCAGATCCTGGGACACTACAAAGACATTCTGTATACCACAGGGAAAAAAGAGACATTGTAATCTTAATATTGCTATTCTTTGATATAATCATTGTGAAAAAAAATCTGTTAACAATTAAAATAAAGAGCATTTGACCTCAAATATCTATCAGAAGTCAGCTGTGTTCTCATTGCTATGATCAAGAAAAAACAGTTATTTAATGAAGACAGGCAAAAGCATTTCTCCTAATTTATAGTCCAAGTTTTATATCCATATTTAGTATGGGAATAATATATAAATATACTAATTGTTGCTAAAGATCAAATAGCCAAGCGCTTTTCCCTGTGCTGCTTAGTTACACTTGAAAAGGCACCTTGAGTGCTCTATTTTGACCGTGTAGCAAGGCTGCCATGCCTGCCACAGGACTGTTACCACATTTGTAGGATTTACCAGTCTATTAAGAAGTTTAACAAGTAGCTTCAAAATATGTAAATATGTCTCTTTTTAAATTTGATACTACCCAAGATGAAAATACCAGAAAAGCCATGAGCAAATATTTCAAAAAGCTATATAAAATAAGTAAATAAAGTTGAAATTAACCTTTTGATAGCATTATTTCCCAGCTACACAGAGTACACTCTCATTTATAAGGCATATAGGAGAGCCCAGGTAAATCACTCCATTCTCACTTCATTTTTCTATTGCATTCATTTATGGTTGAACTACTCTTTCACCTTACTCATCGTTAGTGAGAATCTAACAAGCAGAAGTACTGCTTCCCTTCACACTGAACTAATTAGCAGAAAGTAGCACCCCAGCAATTTATCTTAAGACAATCTCTAATGGGGCAGACTCAGTCCACCCAAACTTGGCCCTGAGTGCTGAACAATGTGGCCATTTTGCTGCTTTCCTAATTCTAAGTTAATCCTTAGAAGCAATATTTCAAGAAGAGTGTTTCAGAACCATTTACATTTCTCCTTTAAGGACACATTGACAAGCCATTGCTGCTGAGATTTTCTACGGGAATCTACTGAAAAGTGCCAGTGTGAGTTGGAGCAAACTTTGCCTAAGTTAAAACTTAAGCAATAATATATGGGTAACTTTCTCTTTTTTTCATTACTAGAGTTATAATGGTTTGCTCTAGAGGTACTTTTAAGCCTAAACAATCTCAGGGGAAGCCAACTAAATCTGAGTAGATTATTTAGGCCAAATATGGCTATGCAAGACTTTGTAAAATTGACACACTGCTTCACACCAAATGCCACAGTAAGTTCCATAGCTGGGAAGCTTTTTGCAGCACAATTTGTCTGTGGAAACAGATCAATTATATTACTAAGGATACTAAAATCAGACAGAAAGCAGTAAATATGGTTCCAGGCCATCTTCACTGAGGCATTTTGTGAGACCTTGCACTCAAGATTAAACAGTTTTACATGTTGAGATACAGCATGAATATTCAATAAGGAAATAAAAGCCAATTGTGTCTAGAATTAAAACTAGGCTCTAAGCTGTTGATCTGCCAGTAAAGCTATTAATTAGTATAATTACATAGAAAATGAAACTGGGATTCTCAGTGTCAGAATATTTTACCAGGCTAAGCAAATAGGGAGAACAAAGAACATATTCAAGTGATTAGACCCTTCTGTTTCATCTTTCCAAACTGCCCCATTTTACTTAATCATGCTCAATTCATTGCTTTTATTTCTCATTCTGCTTTCAAAAGTAAGTGTAAGGGGAAAACAATTACAGTAAGGGAAAAATAATCCAAGACACCACAAAAAGGTTGGGGGTTGTTTGGTTTGGTTTTTTATAAATATTTTCCAGGAGCTTTGAAAAATCTCCCTGCTTACTGGTAAGAATTAACAGTCTCCCAGTCCCAGGATGAAACTGTCCAGTGCTGCGGGTGATGATGCACTTGCAGACTGGCAGGGTAGCAGGGAAATGAAGATAAAAGGAGTGCATAAAGAACTGAAAACCCCCTCAAAGCCAACAAATTTTCAGTCTGCTATTTCTTTATATAAGCAGATATCAGATACTGTTAATTTGATTGATTTCTAAAATATCAGTTTCTGTTTGATTCATGTGGCCTCAGGTCATGTTATAGAGCTCTACAGTCAGAATAGGACTGCTTAGCCCTGTTTGGAATCATCCAAATTCCCTCAAGAATAAGAAAGCATGCACCAGTTTTATCTAATAAAGTGTTTGAGTTCACTTTTTAAGGGGGCTGAAGGGGAACAAGGCTTGGCATTAAAAGCAAAATCAAAAGTTTTGATGAAATATAAAAAAATTGTTAAAAGCAGTCTTAAAAATGGAAAGGCTGTAATGGAAACAAAGCTAAACTACTACAGCTCAACGCACTACTCTTTTTTTTATTACAACCCAGGATAAATATACTCAAAAAAACAAAAAAAACAAAAGTAGTACTTCAAAAACCTAACCCCACCTGAGTATTCTACAGTTGAAACTTTTCATTTTGTAGAGCAAGAGACCTCAAGCAATGAAAACATGACTGTTGGTTTTTCATGCATTCCCCCTTAGGACTGTGTCTGAAGGGTCTGAATTAAGTTATGAATGTGGTCCCCTGTTATGCATAAAACCAGTGTCATAAACTATGAGGCCTGGATGGCTTGTAACAATCTTAGCTTAGATTTCATAACACCATCTTTTAGAAAAAGCTGACCTTAAAAGTAAAATAGGCTTCTTGAGCCATCAAATATTTTTATAGTGGAATACAGCGCTTTTAATTTACTGTGCTCCGTTTTACTTTTTTGTTGTTGTTGTTTTTATTCTTCTTTATTGTTGTGTCAGAGATATATAAGCACTAAGTAGCATTTTCAAGACTACTTGATAGATAGGAAATTGCTGGAATATCGATTAAAAAGAACTCCAATACAATCATACCCTCCCACGTTTTAAAATGCATTTTAAGAAAAGCTAAAACAAGAAAAAGTCTCTAGATTAACACAGTTCCCACGAATAAACACTCCATATTTTAACGAGATACTAAAGAAAAATTACCTTGTTTTTCATAGTCACCTGCACAGCACACCTAACCTGCCTTATGTTTGGGGTCAGTCAGGCTCGTTTACAGCGGGCCTGAAATGGTTTTTCTCCTGACTTTGATGGCTGTGGTGTTGGGGAAGATGAGACAGGAAAGCCTTATAAGTATGATTGGCTGGCAAAAGATGCCGAGAATATGAAAACAACAAGCGAGATTGAAATGAAAGCATGCTTTGAGATACCAAGCCTTAGTTACTGAACAACTGGAAAACAATGGTATGGGCAGCAAAATGTAATCGCCTTTTAATTAGACAATACCCTATGCTGCAGACAAGTCCAAGGGTCAGAGAAGACCCTCCTGACGTGGCAGAAGAAGTCCAAAGAATAGTTTTTAAGGTTTAAAATGTAACGCAGTATGGTAATGTAACAATGCTTATAGGCTGTATGTAAATGCTAGAGAATTTGTATCTTGTACTAGATTGGTTAATGAAAATTAGAATATTCAACACAGAAGGGCATTTATTGTATAGTAAAGGAGAGTCTCGCTCTCCTACTCTCTTGTTTTTACCCTCTCTTGCTTTTACCCTCTCCTGCCCGTTTTGCTCTCTTGCCACGACTCTCTTCACCCCTTCACTCTCTCTCCTGCTTTTCTGGCCCGCTTCGGTCTGTGGTTGGCAGCTCCAAGAAGGTCCGCTGCACCCACACCCTTCGCAATAAACCTCCTGCTCTAAGACCTGACTTCAGAGCTCTCTCGTCTCCAAACCAGACGGACAATCACGGACAAATTCCACACGCGGTTTGCCCGGGGCTGGCAGGGGGGGATCCCGCGATGTCCCCGCGATGTCCCCGAGCGGAGCCCGGGCCGGCAGCGGCGCAGGGGCCGCAGCGGCGCGGAGCGGCCGCCAGATGGAGCCGGAGACCCGCGGGACTCCCGGGGAATCGATGCGGGATGAGGGAACAGCGAGTGTGCGAGTGGCTGCCTTAGGCAGCTCTGCCAGCAGCAGGCGTAGTTAAAAACGCACAGAAATCGCAATAACTCATAAGGAGTTTCAGGGAATGGGAACTGTCGGGGTTAGCTCATGGTTGTACAGTTAGAAGTGGTGATGATGGCAGTGTCTATGTGTGTGTTCTTATATCACAAAATGCGGCTTTGAAGTATTCGCTCAATGCTGTTACCAAAGAGGAGAGTAGCGTTAAAATGCTAAATTAGCAATATATCGGTGCAATAAATTGAATATAAACTTCTGTCAGCTAAGTAAACTCAAAATGTATTGAAAAAAGGAGCGAGGGTTCTGACCCACCATTAAATGACAGGGTGGTAATAATGGATATCTGCATTTATACTGGGTGTGAAGTACAAGTGGCTTTTTGAGATACTGCTAATAGAAATAACAGTTAAAATTACTTTGGGTCACTGTATGCTCCAGGTTCTATTACATTTGGATTTGGTAACCTTGTTGTGGGATTGACTGATCCCTTGAGTTGCCAGGTATAAACAAACAAAAAAAATCACTGAAATTATAAAACTTGCATTGTTATTTTATCGTTTTTAGCAAACTGTGATTTTAACCACTGATATTTGGAAAATATGAAATATGCATCCAATTTTACCTTTTTTTAAAGAATATAGCATACACTGAAGAAAGTATATTTTCATAACTGCACTTCTCAATTACATAAATCCAGGAAGCTTATTGTGAGGCTCCTGGCCCTTTCAAGCAAGCAGTAAAAAGTGTAACCAATCTAAAGAAAAGTAATGGAAAGGTTTCATAAGGGAGTTACAAACCTGAGAGTTTGCATTTGAAAGAGACTCTCACACCTACTCGATAGAATTTGCCAAGTGATCACGTACAGCCACAAAAGGTTATTTAAGGTTAGACTGATAAGAAAAATGCTAAGTAAAGATGTGTTTTGCTAAGATGTTAAATAGTGAGATGAAGTGATTTGGGTGAGATCACTGTCTAATAGTTTAGACAGGATTAGAAACAGTTACCGGTTCTCAATCTGTTCCTGTAATTACTCAGCTACTTGAGTTCCCTGCTGAACAACTCAGGTATTGGTATTACTGCTCTTGGTATCCCTGGTAATAAATTAAAACTTACAGTCTTCTGGATTCTGTTTAATGGCAGGTGAAAGTGTCCCATCTCAAAAAAGCAGAAGAGTTTCATGTTCACCAGCCGAAAAATCTGGACAGGTTTTAACCTGAGCTTTTATGAAGCTGCACCAGCAATTAAAATAACATGGCTTTAAGTTGTGCAACACTAAGTGTTCTTAAATGATGAAGAGCAAGAACATTAAAAAAACCAAAACCCAAATAAACAAACCACAATCTAATGCTCCAAAAAGTCTTTATTATAGTGAACCCTGGGTGAGTTGGGCCAGGGTGACAGGTACCAATGAGCACTTCTCCACAGCCTGCTGGAACTCACTTGCTCCGTGTGCCATTTGGGACCTCAAGCACAGTTAGTGAAACATTTGTCAGCTCATGTGTTACCCCGAGCAATCAGCTCAGGGAAAGACTGAGAGGGCTTTTCAAACTCATTTGTTTTTATGCAGATAAAAGCAACAAGCCTCCTCCTTAGAGGAACAAAAACCACCAACACATTTACTTGCTGCAATTAATTCCTTTCTTCTGTGGAATTCTTACCTGCTGGTAGATAGGACTCACAAAACATGGATTTCCATTTTATGCAGGGTCAGAAGTGCATCTTTAATTAAGCTTCCTGATATAACCTGTCAATAAACAGAAGTATACAAACTACACACTTAGGAAACATTAATGCTTCAGTAACTTGTGATATCTCTATAGGGCAATGGTTGTTACTGAGGCTGGAAGCAGGAGAAAAGTTTCTAAGAGTAAATATATAGTTATAGTGGCAAACTAGGGACTAAATATAACCTACACTGAAAAGAAACATGAGAAGTGACAGTCTTCTCACTGAAAAGTGGGACAAAAGTATTTGTTTCCATAAAGCCATATTTAGCACAAGTAATGGATATCATTGTCATTCTATGCTCTTCTTGCAGCCTCTCCAAGTGAAATCCAGCTTCAGAGCTAAGGAATCCTGGTGTATATCAGAATGAGACATGGTAACACTGGGGAATGATCTGCAGCACTGTGACACGAGGGTCACTGCAGCTGACAAATTGCTGGCAGCTTGTGGCAACCCCTGCGTGTATTTTCTGTTCACAAGGTGTTGGTATGGGCTGTAAAACTGTCCTGATGAGTGCCAGTTCAGGAAGGGGAATAGAACATGTCTGAAGATAATGGAATGTTTTAAATAATGAATTAGTTACTTTGCATCTAAGCTCCTAACTCTGCTTTAAGGCATAAATGGAAATTATAAGCTGAGGAAAATATTATGGAGTTTGCTAAAACATTTCATGTATTAAATATCAGCTATCACACATGACTATGGAACAAAAGGGTGGGAAGCAGCAGCTATTTTAACTATTTTATAATTTAGCATGCTGCAAGGGTGGAACAACCATATTAATACTTAGCATTTACAATGTATTTTTTTTTTCCAAGATGTACTCACTTACTGTCAGGGGAGTTATATAGGTTTGTTAATTAAGTCTCTGTTATCCTTATTTTGAAACAAGGGGTTTTAGTTGTGGTTATTTGGAGTGGTTAATCACACAGTGAAGACAGCAGAATCAGGATTAGAACAGGATTGTCTCATTTCCTATCCCTGTTTTAATCAACTTGGTATTCTTGCCTGTCTAGACCATTCTGTATTTAATTTTTAATCCCGTTTCTATTGACAAAAGCTAGACTCCCGTTTTGATAGAAAAGTAGAGGTAGCATCATTTTGATAGCAGTAATAGTGTTTTATTGGCTCCCTCTGTCGAGTTTTAGACTCTGTGCTTATTTTCCAAGCCCCTTCTTTCTTAAGACATCTATTTCAGTCCCAGTTGCTCCAAATAGGATTGTTATCCTTGCATCTACTTACAGCCTGTTGTTGAATTTAACCTTACATTACTTGAAGCGTGTTTCTTTAAAGGCAAAATTTGCTACCATATGTTTCTGTGCAGTGGCTGCTGTTAGGGATGCCACATCAAGTAGAATAATAAGCACAAAAATATACGAATCTTGCAGAACAGGTAAAAAAAAATAATTACTGCTTAAAAAGTAAAAATTACTAGGGTTTTCTTTTGGGACAAAAAAGAAAAATATGTGTTACATAGACATCTGTGCTTGGACTCTCAAACAGCCGTCAGGAGTGCATGGTGAAAGAATACTGCTGATGGATTTTGCTCCTTTTTTTGTGGATATCACTCAGATCTTCACTGGCTTAGAAAATCTGTGAGTAGTGGACAATTTAACACTAACAAATCTCTCCTTGGGAATCCTCCCTGGTACAGGAAGTGAGGACGAGTAGAAACTATAGCAAGCTAGGGAGAAAATGGGAAGTTAGAAGGTTGTTGACAGCTACCCCCAAGCACTCTCATTTGCTGTGTAGATGGCATGGCAAAGCTCCAGAGAACCTAAGGAAAGGCTCCCGAGTAAGGAGCGGTGACATTTCCCCGGGGACAGGCAGCCTCGGAGGGGCTGAGGAGGGCATTTCCTTGCCGAGGGAAGCGGCAGCGGCCCGGAGCAGACACGGGCACAGTTCCCCTGGCAGCCCCAAGCCGCTCCTGTGCAGCAGCGCACGGAGCCGAGCTGACCGACACGAGAGACCAGAGATGTGCCCGGCAAACAGCGGGGTGAGCGCTCGTTAACGCAACAGTTCTGTGATTGCAAACCAACCAGCGCGGATGCCCGTGCTGAAATGTACAAACAGCGCGAAGTTCTGCTGACCGGCGAGCCAGCCTGCGGCGTGTTACCGCCCAGCTCCCGGCTTTGAGCAAACTGGAAAAAAACCACAAAACTCGCTCTCCTCGGTGTGCTAATGGGCGCTCGGGCATTTGACACCACTGAATGAGGCGGACACGACTCTGCGGCCGCACTGAGACCAACGAAACAAGGTGTGTGAGCGCTGCGGGCACGACCCGCCCTCACACCACCCCTCACGGGCCCGGGCCCGTCCTCACACCGCCCCTCACACCGCCCTCACACCGCCC
>VZRZ01002792.1:147048-328276 GCA_013398175.1 Climacteris rufus | reverse complement strand
CACCGCCCCTCACGGGCGCGGGCCCGCCCTCACACCGCCCTTCACGGGCACGGGCCGCCCCTCACACCGCCCCTCACACCGCCCCTCACACCGCCCCTCACGGGCCCGGGCCCGCCCTCACATCTCCATCACGGGCCCGCCCTGCGCGGGAGGCGGGCACGGAGCGGGCGGGGCAGCTCTCGCGACATTTGGGGCTGCGCCGCGGAGCCGAGTTTGAACGGCGGCAGCGGCCGGTGCGGGGAGAGGGGCCGGGGCGAGCGGGGAGAGGGGCCATGGCGAGCGGAGAGGGCAAAGGGGCGGGCGGGGAGAGATGGGCTGGGGCGAGCGGGCGGTAGCGGGGGCGAGAGGCGAGGTGGGGTTCGCTGTCTGTGGAGCTGCCGCCGCTGTCCCGCCGCCGGCCCATGTTCCTTGCGGCGGGTGGGGCCGTTCGCTGCCCCACGGCCCCGGTGAAGCGGGGAGGGCCCGTCCCCGCCGGGGGCCCGCTTGGGCCGTAGCGGTGTGGGGCGGTCAGGCCCGGGCACCGGCCCGGTCCGCAGCCGTTGGGTGCGGAAGGAGAGGCCGGCGGTGACAGGACAGTGGTTACTCCCAGAGCTCCCAGAGCCTGCCCGGGCGCTGTGGTGGCTGAAGGATGACGCTGTAGTGTTACATTTGTGTGTTCTCTGCAGTACTGGCCCACCCCAGAACGTGTTTGTGGAAGGCGATCAGCCCTGAAAGTCTTTGAGCCTGAGTGTGCAACGTGGTAGGCGAAGCAATGGACTTGTGTAAGTAACTGGCTGGAGTTGTCGGGGCAATGCCTGGGATAAGGGAGAGAAAGTGCCCTGTTACTGTGTTATTGGTCAGAAAACTGCACAGGTGCCTCTGACAGGGTCAGAACACAGAGAGCTGTTCTAGGTAGCCCTGGGAAATAGAAGTTTAACCAGAAGAACTGCTCTAGAGTGAGAGAAGAGAGTTTGCCTGCCAGGAGGGTGCTTTTTATCTCCTACCTTATTATTTTGTCTAGGGAGTATTTGAATGGTTGAATGATCAAGGTCTGCAGCTGTCAGCACAGAATCTGTCATAATACGTTTGAAGATATTTAGCCAAAAGTGAGTAACTCTTGTAACTCAGTAGAATAAATTGCCTTACTTCTATTACTGTCCCTCCTGCTTGCTTACCTTGCTACCCATTTAATTAATTTTAAAACATTCTTTTCACAGCAATTTACTTAGCCTCCTGTATAATATTAAATTGCTCATAATTATTTGCCTATACAACTTCACGAATAAAACTACCTGGTCTTGTTTGATTCACTCAGCATTGAGAACAAAAAATTGAGGATGGCTGTGCTCCAAAAGGCATACTTACTGTTTTCCCTAATAGTCAGCAAGGAATGTGTGACTAGGAAAGCTATTTCTCTTTTCCTCCATGCTTCAACTATAAAAGTAAAAAAAACCCATAAGGCTTTTTTTAATGTTTTCCAGTAAGTGATTTATTAAGAACTCAAAGGTCTTGTGTGTGAAACTGGAGGAGACATGTAAAAGAGATTGAAGAAATAGGAGTGATTGAGACAAAAATCCCCAAACAACCCTTAAAAATTACACGTGTACCAGAAGAAGGTGACCCTAGGTGTAGCCTGTTTACTTGCTCCAGAGGCCAATTGTAGAGCATCCATCCTTTGGCAGCATTGCCTGCTCTGACTGCTTCTGAACTGTCTGACAGCTGCCCAGCTGAGATTTGAATAAGATTTGCATTTATATGGGGGTTTAGCTTGTGATCTGCATGTTCATGAGGCAGCCAGCAGGGTTAAGCCTGTTCTGAAGAGAGACTGCTTGGGAGAGCTGTGCTGTGGTGGCAGCTTACCCTTATCCACACTAGACAACTGTTGCTTTTTTTTTTCTTTTAAAGGTGGAGTGCAAGAATAAGGTCAAGAGAGACTACAGTGCGCTTCTAGAGGTGAGTTAAGCAAGTTACTAATTTAATTTAGTAAGCTAGGAGCAGCCACATGGTTATGTTGCCTCTGTGTCTGATCAGAAAATAAAGCAATTTTAAAAATTCTGTTTATATAGGAGAATAAGGATTCATTCATCCTCTTTACTAATGGAAATGTGTGCCAGAAGTTGTTGCCTGTATGCTTATATTGGTGCATCTTATCCTAAACACTTCATTATTAAGTGCACGGTGTACCTGTCCTTGCACTCATATAATATTATTGATTCTTAGCTATAGGTATGCAAAATTCCTGTGTTTCACTGGCTTGCTTTAGTATAAGAGCAAAACTGATATTTCAAGCATTGCACTGGTTAGATGTGAAAATCAAAGTTTCAAAGCCTGGCTGGATAAAGTCTTTTTGTAGATGTTAAATCTGGATATCAACAAGTGAGGAGAAAATGCAAAAACCAGAACGTGATAATTTCTGCCTTGTACCTTGGAAAGGAATTGGCACAGTATTGGCATGATGCACTTTTGCATGTTAATGGTATTCTTTTCTATTAGTGGAAGCTGGGTGACTGCAATAGGAGTTATTCATGTTGAATAAAAGTTAGCAAAAACAAGTGAAGGCTGGATATTACAACATTCATGAGAATGATGTATGTGCCAGCAAGAAATAGCAACAAATGAATTGCTTGTGTGAGAACAAAAGGTAAGAGTTAGATCTTTGATACAGAGTTACTGTAATTATGAAATTGTATAAAAGGTTATGAACTCTGGCTTTGAAAAGTCAACTGCAGGATTTATTTTTTTATATGTTATTTCTTTCTGAGAAAACCCTTGGCATATGTTGTTCAGAAGCCTGAGTTGCTTAGCATTTTCAGTCTTAATAGGATTTTTTTACAGCAGGCTGATTTAGCAGATTTGAGAGCAAGCAGTCATATAAGCTTATGATGTTAATTTGACTTGATTTTTATTTTTTTTTAAATATTTGGTTTGTTGGATTTACTTTGACTAGCTTTTTGCAAATTCACCTTCTGTCTTCTGTTATATCCTGAAGTTAGAAATGGGTGAATTTTCTGAAACGTGAAAAGGACGTGGTTATTTGCAAGTAGGCTGCCTGCAGCAACTAAATTTTGATGTAAAAAACAGTCATGAAAGACTCCATTAAGCACTTAAATAAATGCAAATCCCTGTGTTAAAATTCCATCTATTTTAACAGGGTTTCTATTTTTGACTCTTCCCCTCAGCTGCCTTTTATCTGTTTCTATATCCCACATAATGTTATTAGGAGTAAACTGTCCTGCTAATGCAGCTGCCTGTGCCAACTTTAAGTGTTATTTGTGTACACAAGAAATGCTATACTTGGTGTGGCTTCTTTTAAAATGCAAAGAAAATAGTGTCAGCCATGTGCACAGCAGTGTTTTTCTGAGGTTGTTTCCTTGCCTTCTCTTGTCCTTGGGAAGAGAGCTCTGTCCTAGATTAACTCTGGTTGTGATGTACAAAGAAACCGGGCTGGGTATACAAGAGTGTTTTTGCTGCGTGCTAGACATAATCAAGAATGAGACATTAACCAAATTTAGGAAGAAATTGCTATTATTTTACAGTTCAGAGGGCTGTTTGTGAGCTGTCGTTGTGTGTGTGTCTTAAATTAAGGCAAAAATATGTCATTGTATCCTGGTTAAGACAGGAAATCCAGTAACTTCTTTCACATAACTACTGTAACTTACTGCAATATATTTTTAAAATAATTTTGTGTTTGCAGTGTTGAAAAAACAAGGAAGAAAAATGGAGACAGAGACCATTTTAAGTCTTAAGCAGCAACTCAAGGAAGCAGAGAATGAAAGAAGAAAGGCAGCACAATATGGTTTGCATTTACTGGAGTCCCAGAGTGAGGTTCAAAATCAGTTGGATCAAACACGCCGTGAATTGACTGAGAAAACTGAGGTGATGACTGCCTTTTCTACTCCAAGTTCAAAACAAGAACTTCATTTTATTTTAACTATTTTCTGAGAGGCACAGGTGTTCTAAATGCCTTCTAGAGTCTAGACTAATTTTAATAAACCTCTAAATGTTTGTAGAGAGGACTTTTTTTCTCTGCTTTAAGACATTGAGCATAATTGTATCTAACTGGGACAGGGTTTCATAGCTAATTATGCATCAAGTGTTCAGTATCATGTAGGACTAATTGCCTTTAATGTAAAATGAATGCTAAATGCTAAAGTTAATTTGTTTCAGAGCATGTGTTTTGCCTCTGTTTAGCAATTCATTTGTGTATGCTCTCTCTGTAAGCTTTATATCACTTGGAAGCTGTGAGAAGAATGCTAGCAGCGAGACTGTAAAATTGATTTCTTCTGTAGTGAAGTTTTCAAATTTTCCAGATACCCAGGGGTTCTGTACTTATTAGCACATTTTTTTGCAGCTCAGGAAAAAAAATGGCATAGTACTGAAGTATAGAGGTGTTATTTGGTCAGCCAGTTTTCTTCTTAGTAACTGTTCAAGAAAATTGCAGTTGGGAAAATATCTTCCCCTTTTCGTAAAGGCTTTAATTTTCATGTTTCTTTTCAACCAGCCCATGTTTCATAAATAATTTATCTTCATTTAGTCTGTTTTTAGTTGTGCATCCATCCCTTCTCCAGTGATAGAGCTAAAAATGTTTGTTTTGTACCAGCTGGGGAATTGCAGCACCCTGCTATTGAGAATGAACACAATTTTTTGTTCTGGTCAGTTCACCATTAGTAAGCTTTGTGTGAGAGGCAGCTGGAAAGCACAAGTGCTAAGGAAGTCAGGGCAGGATCATCCTTTCCTGCTGCTAAGCAGAGATGGCAGTTTCTGTGCTGTCAGCTGCTCCCATAGGTTGTGATGCTACATCAGAGGCTGCAGCCGAGTTATGGGCTTGTGTGAGCCAGATCAATTAGTAACTTAGATTGCAAGGGTAGAGGGAAGGAATTGGGTGCTTTCATACAGTAGAATAACATCTTGTATGGGAACTGTGGTTATTCAGTAGATTCTTTTGAGCTTTTGAATCTGTCTCTCCTCTTTGCAGTCTGAGAGCCAAAGCAGTTACTGTGAACACAAGTCTAAGTTCTACCAGCAGGCACAGAAGCCTTTCAGAGAGTTCTGTCTCCTCTTCTGTGCAAGTGTGCGGTCAAGTTCTGCTAGAATTTTGTTGTCCTTGGGTCTGGCCAGCAGTGCACTCCCAAACCTGTCCAGTGCCCAGTCTTTATCT
This sequence comes from Climacteris rufus, assembly GCA_013398175.1. Classification (NCBI taxonomy): domain Eukaryota; kingdom Metazoa; phylum Chordata; class Aves; order Passeriformes; family Climacteridae; genus Climacteris; species Climacteris rufus. Next base: position 323,139 of record VZRZ01002792.1, on the reverse strand, counting down.
TGGTGTTAAAGCTCCTGCCCTGGGCATTTGAGAGCTAAGCTGTGTCTAGACCACAGAGGTCAGTTTGATACCTGACAGCTTTTAGTTTGTTATGTAATTCTGATTTGTGTTTCAAGAGTTGTTATTTTGAAAAGGAAAAAAAATAATCTGGATATTTAGATTAATTTGGTTTCCTTGTTACCTTTTTTGCTTTCAAGACTCTCCTTTTTTTTCTTTTTTCTCTTAATTGCTGGTTGAATGGAAGAGTAAAATGAAGCTGCCCTTTGTAATTAGCAAACATGCAATCAAACATAGATGGAAGCTGTTAAAAAATCATTCTTCACTCTGGAAGGGTTGATGGGATTTATTATGGAACAGACAATTTAACAGTCTTAAATAAACATTGAACTCAGCTGTCCTGCTTGATGGACTGTAGCAATTTTTAACATAATTGAGTTCTGTGGTGGTAGAAAGGGCATATTAAGCTCTTGCTAAAATTGTGACACTTTTAGAAAAGATGCCCACACCCTTCATGTTGGGTGCAAAGGAATATACATTTTCCATGAAGAAGATACTGTACAATCAAGTTATAAATGTAACATTTATAAATCATAACATTTTAGAGCAGTTTTGTTCTTTTTTTAAACATGGGTATAACAATTCCCTAATTGGGATTCCCAGCAGAAGACTGAATGGGCTACAAGCATCTTAGTTCTGAGCCTGTGCTTTCTCATAAATTCTTAGGGAACAATGTACAATTACATCTAGATTTATTAGGGTATTATTTCTTTCAGAAATTTGAACAAGAGAAATACACCCTTCAGAGAGAAATTGAACTCAAAAATCGAATGTTGGAAAGTTTGAATTTTGAGTGTGATTCCCTTAAGCACCAGCAAAGTGTACAATTGGATAAACAGAAAGAACAGCTTGACAGAGCCTATGGACAAGAAATCAGTGACCTGAAAAACAAGGTTTGCTAACTAATATACAGCTAAGAGGTTTTTAATACCATTTTAGACACTGCATGTTTAACTTATGGTTGCACTCTTGACTAACAAAATAAATAACAAGTAGTTACCATGTGTGGGAGCTTCTTTGGTTGGTTTTTTAAAAAGCATCTGTGTGCTTGTGAATTACATTAAATTTCAATGCTTATTTTTAAAACCTTACTCTTAAGTTGTGTTTCCAAGACATTTTCTTTAATTGGAACAGTCAGAAATATTGTGCTTTTCAAGAATTTATTATGAAATGATACTACTTAGTTGTCAACTGTTTTTAAGTTGGAGAACCTGAAAGCAGAACTGGATGAAACCCGGCTCTCAGAGAAACAGCTGAGACACAAAGTGGAGCATCAGAAAGAAATAATTGCTGCCAAATCAGAAGAACTGCTTATGATGTCTGAACGTGTACATGAGACCATGTCTTCAGAAATGCTCAACCTTCAGATAGAGCTCACTGAGCTCCAGAGTGAGAAGGTGTGTGAGTAGCACTGCATGGGTAGCTATGTAGCCTGGTTGAAGATGAAATTCTGCACTTTAGTTCACTTACTTTTTAGAGGTGTTGTCTATAGTGCTCTGTTAGGATTGACTCATTCAGAAAATGTGCACAGCAAAAAATAACAACTAGACTTGATACCATCTCCTCTTCAAGATAATATTTTGTAGTAAAACTAATTACTACTAACAAATGTGCTTGGTTTACCTGGGCCTACTTGTCTTCCAGTTGTTTATAATACTATTTCTTTCATACTTGTTTTTTGTTTGTTTAGGCCAGTGCTGAGGAAAAGCTGAATGAGCTGCAGTGCAGTAAGGAACAGCTGGAACTCACCAACAGTAACCTGCGTAACCAGCTGGAGCGGCTGCAGGGGGAAAAGGAAGAGAGGGAAAAAGAAGTGGTTTTTTACTGTAATGCATTAGAGGTATTCTCTTAATTTTATTTGACAGTAGTAGATAATCCCTGAATTGCACAAATTGTGTTGGCAGGTTTTTGGTGAGATAGGAGCTGTGAGGAGGGAGGGGAAAGAGAAGGATAATGGTTGGTTGGGTTTGGTGTTGCCTGGTGGGAAACGCTCTCTGTTGACACTGTTTTGTGGCAGCTGTGAAATGAGAGCTTTTGCATGGCACTGTTCTGCCTCTTAGTGACCTTCTCACAGGTCATTGGCACAATTCTCATTTTTATTTCAAGTTTCTACTGAATGCCTTGAAGAATCTTGTTCTGGGGAGTAGAGCATTTGTGACTGACTAACACAGCAAGGAGAATGGTCTGAGTACCATGAATCCAGCTGACAGACATCAGAGCTTACTCTCAAATATTTTTAGTTATGCTCTTGTCCTGAAGAATAAATGGAATTTTAAATGTTTCAGTGAAATTAAATTAATTTGTCTTTTAGTTAGTAGAAGTGTATGTACAGTTAAGTACTTGAGTACAATATAATCTCTGCTAAACTATGGGAAATTAAAAAGAGTTAAAGCTATCAGATTAAATTCATGTGTGCAGTACATCAGATGCTTAAATGACCAATATCCTCTTTGCTTTAATCTAGAAAGCTCGTGAGGCTAATCAGGAGCTTCAGGTTCAGCTGGATCATGCAGTGCAACAGTCTTTGGACCCTACAAGCAAAGGCAATTCTCTCTTTGCTGAGGTACAATTATGCCACAGATACCTGAGAATATACACAGGAGGGAAGAAGTATCTAAGTTTTCTTTCATATATTGTATTGAAAATATTAAAGTATGTGTACCTGACCTGGCCAGCATGTGTCTCAAGTCCTCAAACATGATTTCAGTGTTGATCTGACAAGTGGAAAAATATTTTTATGCTCTCTGAAGATAAGGAGTTAGTAAACTTAAGGGAATCACATAAAGTTATCTGACTATCAAGTCAGAAGTTGTGACTGAGGTTTCATGATGGTTCTGTCTGCAGCTTTTGACTCAAAGTAGTTTTGTTCAGCTGATAAAGCCTTCTTTAAAGGAGGAGACAATCTGTGAAATATTAAAAGATGCTTATAAAAGCAGTGTTACAAACTTCCTAAAAATGTGTGGATGTTTGAGTATTTTGGAGGGCTTTGGAATTAGTTTTCAAGTAAGAGTTTGGTTGCTAAATGCATAGGGAGGGATTTTGTTTCATGAAAACATCCTGGAATGGGTGAAGTTGGTGCACAGTTCATATTTTTCTAAACTGTTCTGTTGCCAGTGGACAAAACTATTCTACAGCAACACTGAAGCACATAAGATGTTATTTTGATATCCAAATAAAAATCTGTTGCACTTTACTGATTGGGCTTCTGCTGCTGTAGCACTGTCTACTCGCTTCCATCACAGGGGGAATGACAGTAGCCTGTATTTTCAAGTATTGTTTCTGGAAAAGTAGTATTTGCAGACTGAACACCAATTGCTAAGCAACATGTCCTTATGAAATTCATCATCCAAGTGACAACAAGTGTTGTAATTTCACAGCAATAATTGTTCACAATGTTCTGTAGGTGGAGGACCGTAGGGCAGAAATGGAACGACAGCTGATCAGTGTGAAAATAAAATACCAGTCCCTACAGAAACAGCATGCATTCAATAGAGAACAATTGCAGAGAATGAAGGTATGGTTACTGTATACTCCAGAGTGTCCTTGGGTCTGATAAGGCACTGCTTTAATGCACAGCCTAGGGGGTTTATCTTTAAAATATGAAACAGTAGTTTGGGGGGAGGGAAATGGGAGGAAAAACAAGTGAGATGATATTGTGCTGTTTGACTTCTGTGGGACATCAGCATTGCTGCTCATGTTCCTACTTTATCCTAGACCTCCACACTATACTGAAGGTACCATGTTTGCTTACTGTGGCAGTAGCTGTTTAATGGGTTAAAGTAAAACACAACTCCTGTCAGTCAAACTAGCATTCAGTTCGTCCTGATAATTGTTTTTTTTCTTTTTCTGTCTAATTCTTGTACTTTATTTGTGCATTAACTGTGGTTGTCAGGAATGAGTGTAAAGAAAAGGACAGATTTTTACCCCCATCACATTGTAGGGTTTTGGGTTTTTAGAATCTGTGGACTGCTTTCTTGCCTTTGTCCATATTTTTCTTCTGCTTTTCCCTGTTTTTGGTGTAAGAATAACTTATAACTTTCATCATAACTCTTGAAGTTAGACTACACTGCTATAGGAGGGGAGCCTGCTGGTTGATATTGTTGAGGACTAGTTAGCAGAAGCTGACTTACAAGATAATGTAAAGGGGATGCTGCAGGGCTGCCAACTATGCTTCTGATTTTTTCAATGCTAAAGTGGATTTTTTTCATTTTGATCAAATATTTGATCATGCAGTTTGAGGAGAGTGCTTAAGTATACAGAGTGATGATCATGAGTTGAACTGAAGACACAGGTTTGTGTTACCTAGCTTTTGTGGGGGAGGTTGAAAATAGTTGAAACAACAGTTTTAAAGGAGAAGAAAAAAACCTATTGATATAGCAAAGATTTGAGTGAGGAAATTACCCCTTGTAATATGGGGGTAGGTCAGTCACACTGATTGAGGGGTATAAGAAACACACCTTCTACCAAAAGTTTTCACCAAAAATGGAGGCAACTTGGTATCCTTGTACTACTGCTTAATGCTTTTATTTGGAATTTGTTTGTATTCATAAAATGTCTTCTGATATCAGTATTGGGGATAGGTGGTTTGTTAGGACAGCTGTTTTGCTTAAGCTTCTGTCTTAGATCCCTGTTGGCACCCTCTCTGTGCTGTGCTGTGATCTGCCAGGCACAGCTCAGGCTGTGGTTGGCTGACCTCTGCATTCACAGCTGATGCCACAGCAGAGGTAGCTGTTGCTGCAGCTGGGTCAGAGTCTCTCTGTGTGGTATTTGTTGGTAACTCCTGAGGGGCTCACTCCTGAACAGAATGTGCACAGTACTCCTGTGAAACTTTTACCACCTCTGGTGTATCTTCCACAACCCAGAGTATCCCTTCCAGTTTTCTAATGTTTCTGTTCTTTGTTTGTGTGTAGATCAACTGCAATTTGCAATTCTTGCAATTAGCAAGAAAGCTTTTAAAGGAAAAGGGAAAAGTTTCAGTGTCTCTGTGCTTGGGAACTGTAAGGATAGTTTTAGTCAGCCAGTGAAGGGAAGTTTAAAATTTTGCCTCCCTTTCATCCTGCAGAAGCTTTGAGGAGATGGTTGAATCTTTTTTTAGCTCTGGTTTGTCTAGATAATCATCAAAACCCTTTACTTGACATAGGAGATGCCATTGGGTAAATGCTCTTCTTGCTTCCTCTCTCAATCTGTAGTCTGATTTTTTTCCAATTGATCCTTTCCCTGTGATTTCTCTCAGTGTCCCAGTGTTACCTTATCCATACTGACCAGACTGATAAAAATGCCTCAGTTTTCACTAATGTCTTGTGAACTCTTTCATTTATTGTATTTCATGTTGTTTCTGCAGTTGCTTAAATGTCTGATGCATCACCTGTAACTGAATGTATTGACACCCTTGTACTACAATATTATGTTAAAACCATCAGAAAAATTGTTCTAAAGATGCAAGATTTTGATAACTTCTCCTTTGTGATGACAGAGGGTGTACTTTTGCTTAAAAGGATGCATTCCATTGGAGGAACAGAAAAAGCCAAAATTCTTGGGTTAATATTGCACAAGGCAATCATGGTGGACTTCTACCTCAAAATCAGAATTGAAAACAAAATGGGGGATTAAATTTGTGGGTTTTCCCAAGTGAGAATTTATCAAGAGATGCATTTTATCTCTGACAAATAAGCCTGGACTGGAGCTGGGTTCTAGCTGATGTGGTGTTTATTGTTTGAATGTGGGGTGCTGTGTGTGTCCTTGACAGTGTATTTGTGTTCCTCAGTCAATACAGAGAAGAGTATGACAGCTCAGGACTGCACTGTTCAGTAAGATTTCAGCTCTCCTAGTGTGTAGTGTCAGTCTGTGGTGATAATTCCTAAGATTATGTTGTGGAGACTGAGTTTAAGCATCCAGTGCACTTCTATTCAGGATTAGAAATACCCAAACAATTGAGTACCCAAACAATTCTGTGTGAAAGGCTGAGATTTTCAGTCACTAATCCCAGTAGTTGTTGTAAATATTTTTATTTTCCTTTTTTCCAGCTGCAAATGGCTACACTGCTACAGATGAAAGGCTCCCAGGCTGAGTTTGATCAGCTGGAACGCTTACAGTCAATGTTGGAGCAAAAGAATGGTGAAATAGAAGATCTTCTTATGAAAGTGAGACAGCTAGAAAAATTTAAGGTATGTGGGTTTTAATTAAGTAGGAAATCATAATTGGAAGGTAAAATATGAGAACAAGAATAATTATGAAAACTATCTGTAGTCCATGCTCTGGTGTGAAAAGGGATCCAAAGGCTGTTCATAGCTTTATTTGACCTGAGTTGCATTTTACAGCTGGACAACAGACTCCTCAAGTGCAGAGAAGCAGAAAATTGTACATCACCCAACACCCAGGTTGAAGAAACAATTTTTTGTGGGTTCCTGTGTGAAGCACCTTCACAGCTTATGTAGTAACTTGTAGCATTTAAATTCAGTTACTTGGTCAAAGTTCACTGAGCTGTGACATCCAATTTTTCTCTAGGAAGGTGTAGCCTTTTGGCACTTTTACTCTGTGTACTTAGGCTTCAATACCTTTTGGTGTCTCAGCTCTATTGAATTTCCTGCATATTTATTTTCTTAATGTGTCTTAACTTTGCAGTTGGAGCATACTCTTTTCTAGCAAAACTGATTTGTTTAATCAAGCTTGTAAAGCAATTTTTTCAGCCCTCTTAGGTAACTTGAAAACATCTTTTCAAAATTTGAAAAGCAAGAAATACATGAGGAGTCCTCTATACACCAGTGTAATGTCAGTGATGTTTGTGTGTTTACAGAGTGAAAAACTGTAGCCTTCCTTAATTCTTGCATGTTTCTGGACTCCTTTGGCCCTTTCTTATCACAGCTTTGGAGTGTAAACTGAGGTGTATTAGCTTGTGCAGTAGGATTATGCTTTCCAGGATAGCCTCCTGCATTCTGTGTTTAACCCAAGTGGTGTGAAGCCAGGCTTAACCCCATTTAGCGAGCAATTGAGGAAGCCTGGTTGTTTTACCAGTTTTGTTCTGTAAAATCTTGATCTGTACTTTATTTCTGACTCTAGGCCATAAATAAATAGGGTCAGGAAATTGGATGATTGACTCCAGTAGGCAAAAGCATTTGTGGTCAGTGACTGACAGAGGCCTGTGAGATCTGTGGGACAGGATTAAGTCTGAGTACTGCTTGTTCAGAACAAAATTGCTAAACAAAAACCCCAGTGTCACATGTTGCTGCATTTATGGCATCTTTACCATGAACCAACTTCCTCATCTGAAATATGTAATTGGTTTTGAGATTTTGACTGATTAGCATGGCTTGTATTCCTTTGGGGTCCAGCTGCTGAAGCCTAGAAATAAATGCTGAAAAAAATTCCCTGTGGGTTAACTGAATATCCTCTATTTTCAAGTAAAAAGAGAGAAAGCTGTTCTGCAGTGCTACTTGAAAACCTCGGAGTTGAGAACTTATTTTTTAAATTTTTTCAGTGAATGAGAGCTGTCAGTTTTAGTGCTAGGTGACATTTGTAACAAATGAGAAAGTTCTCAGAACAGCTGAGTTTTATCTTATGTGTTTAAATCCCTCTGTGATGAGGCTTCTCCATAGAAATGCATGGAAAATGTCACCTAAGAACTAAGCTCATGTGCTTCTGAAAGGTCACTCCTTAACAACCTGACATTTTTTCTTTATCAGACTTTATATGAGAATATGGAAGAGTCCAGACCTGGTAATAGCTCCAAAGGAAGTGACTCTGAAAATGGTTACTATGCAGATTTACTGCAAATTAAACTTGACAACTCAAAGTAAGTACTTACAGCCTGAGGGTTGTAGCAGGGTTATTTTCTGGGTACTTGTTTTTATCCTCCCTTTTTCATGACTGTTTATATGCCTTGTTCTTGTTCCATTTTCTAATGCTGTGGTACCAGTCTGACTTCATTATAGGACTGAGAGTTGTTTTGTTTGTAGTTTCATTTGTGTTATAAAAGATAGCAGCAGAACTATTGTACATGGTTATTGCTTTCTTCCAGAAATGTTAATACTCTTAGATACAGGACAATTGAGAATTTTAATCAATTAAAACTTAATCTGTAGGGAAACTGTATGAAGAGTCTTAGTCTTTAGGCTGTATATATTTATTTCTCTAAAAAGAGCAGGATAATAACACTTGAAATGTTTTATAGGACAAAAACTTGATTTTTCTTACTAGTGTATAAATACAAATTGAGATCAAGTTGCTGAGTGCTTAGTTGTCTTTGCACCTGTTGCTTTACTAAAAAAAAAAAAAAAACCAAAACAATCCAAGTCTGACTGATTTTATAATTTTCCTCCCACCTCAGCAAGGAAACAGAAACACTGAAGAATGAACTGTCCCTGCAGAGAATGAAAGCTCTGTATGAGAGCCAAAGGGTCCTGGAACTTGAGAGGAAACTCTTCACAAATGAGAGGCATTTGCAATCTTGTCAGAGTGAGAATATGAACTTGCGGGTTGTGCTGGATGAGCTAAAAATGAAATATGAACCTGAAGGTAAATATTGCTTGTCCATCTGGGAAAGCATAAATGTCTGATTTTCTCAGCCTTTAGAAATGGAATGACATGAAACAGGAAGACACTGGTTTAGTTCTAGAATAAATTGATGCTCAAATGGCTGCCTTTCTGATAATAACCTGATCCAAAACCTGCTGAGCTGAAACAGAAAAGCCCTACCTTGCTCAAGGACCTCACTTGAATATGTCAACACTGACTTGAGAAGACTAAAGAATACAGTTTTGCAATTACAATTGACAGTGTTCAGAGGCTTTGTAGAGCATAGGTGGATAACCATACTCAGGTGGGTGGTAACAAATCTCAGGTGTTTCCCATAACAGCAGCAGTATCTTTGTGTTGATGAGAAGCCTCAGATCTCTGGAGGTAGGCAGCTGATGCAATAAGCCTTGCAATAAGGTGCAGAGCATTTAGAGGGAAAACTGTTCAGCAGCTCAAGTTAATAGGAATGAAGTTTTGACTACAGAGGCCCACCTGGTAAACAGCTGATACCTGAACATGTGCAAAACAAGGGAGCTGTAGACTGTGGAGGAAGTTGATTCTATTTAAACTGGCAGAGGCCAGGTTTAGATTTGATATTAGGAAGAAACTTCCCAGTGAAGGTGGTGAGGCCCTGGTGTTATCTAAGGTACCACTGGCACAGGGTGCACAGAGCAGCTCTGGCTGCCCCATTCCTGCAAGTGTCCAAGGCCAGGTTGGATGGGGCTTGGAGCAACCTGGTCTGGTGGGAGGTGTCCCTGCCCATGGCAGGGCTTGGAACTGGATGAGCTTTAAGGTCCCTTCCACCCCAAACCATTCTGGGATGCCATGAACAGGGAATCAAAGAGGTGAATTGTTTTTTTCCATACCCACAGGATTTAACTTTAATATGTTAGTGTGGAAGCTTACCTGAGGCTGTGCAGAGCATCTAATCTAAACCCTTGGTGGAAAGGCAGAGTGGATGAGGAGAAAGATGTCTATTTTTTCAAGCTAACTTCTCTTGGCATTATTAGATTATATGAAGAGGAATTCTTTAAGGGATATAAATTGTCTATCAAGAACTATTCCAAGGTCTTTAGTTATGTGAAATGTTTAGTTTTATTATGAACATGTTGGTGGACAAGTTATCTCCAGGTTCACTTTTGCACAAAAAGTGTATTCCTTTTCTCCTTAGAATTACTTAACGGTCCTAAAACGAAAAAGAAGAGGGAGAGGATTCCAGTGGACACTCCTTGTGAATACTTGGACAGCAAAAATACTCCAGTAAAAGAAACTGCTCCCATTCAATTGCCAAGTAAGGAAGGAAAAAAGACAACTACCGAGAACTTGGAGCAAAGTGATGCTTCTCCAAAAAAACAGGCTTTCCAAGCATCACCACTGAACACAGCTCTGCAGGCAATTCGGAACATGATGGAACCTGAAAGAGAAAAAAAGAGAGTTAAAATTCAAGATGAGAATCACGGTGCCTTTACTTCAAATAGCAGAAGTGGGAATAACTCCTTGGCTCCAGCTGCCCCCAGGTCAGTGTCAGCTTCTGTCTCTGGTCCAGGCAATCAGCACAGACCTGCATCTCTTTTCTTTCGCTGCATGAACTGTGCTCTGCACTTCCTTGTGTGTTTCCTCAGTGTTGCATGCAGTGTCCTTCCTCAGCTCCGCCTGCCTGCGCTCAACCTCTCACTGCCTTTTAGGAGGATTAAAGTGCTGACTAATAAAAGACTCTTGAAACAGTCTCTGAAATAACCTTCCTGTTGCTCAAAGACGTTTAAGGTGTGCAGGTAGTGTGACAGCTCACGTGGTTTGCTCCAATGTCAGAAACTTTTTGTTCTTGGTTCCTTCAGAACTGCCACACACCGGTGTTACAGCTCAAGGTAATAAAGGCAGTAGGAATCATCCTGCAGTTTCATACTAACTGCAGCCCTCAGCAACTTCCAGATTTAGCTAAAAGCCTGAAAAATATTTAAGTAATTCCTAAACTGAATTGTATTACTTTGTCATACAAGATAATAGAGAATTTGTGTTGTCAGATAAATGACTTGCATGATCTGGATGCATGATATCTGGAAACACAACTCCCAAATTAAGATCAAATTTTTCCTCTGAACTGAGAACTCAAGTTACATTTTGCTAGATGCTAAAGTAACTGAGAAAAATCATTATCTCTAACTTTTTTATCCTGGTGAAAAGAATGCTGACTTTGATTTTCTACTTTTTCAGCTAATGCTTTTTGTATTCTGTTCTTCATCTTTGTAAACACGTATTTGAGTGTTTGGGAGTAGAACAAAGTCTGGCCTAGTCTAGATGTTTGGAGCTTGCAACTTTCTAATATCTGCTAGAAGAAATAACCAAAGTTAATGCAGGAGTAATTGGATTGATGCTTTGACTCTTAGATCAATTACTCAAGGTTACATGGATGTAATGAACAGACTTAGAGCAGCCAAACATTGCAGTCTTCTGAAACTGTGGAGGGAATATGGCAGAAACAGCAATTTTATCAGCTGTGTTAAAATGTGCAGGGACTTGTAGTGAGGAGGGAAGATCAGGAGAGTCAGATGTGGGTGAAGGTGGGAGAGGAAAGATGGGATAATTTAGTGATGGTACTGTTTTGACAGTGTTCCCTACACATAAAGGAACAGGTAGAATGTAACCTGGTATGAAAAGTTTAACTTATTTCCTCATATTGCTTTTGGAAAAGAAGAGATAATGTCTGCTAACAGGAAGTTGTTGGAAACAGTTTATGTGAACTGAAGGGGGAAACCTACTGGAGAGGGCAGGAGGATTGGAAATTTTTTATGGAGTTGATGTTGGAAAGCAGAGAGAGTAGTAAAAGTGGAAGAGGAAGATGAAACCATGGTTCAGAGGGAGGTTTCTGATCTTGTACTCATTGCTGTTGTTTCAAATAAGGAACAAAATGTTAAAAAAATACTTTAAAAATAAAATCCACCAACACAATTAAGCTGCCACAAAACTCCATATACACTCTTACACTTTTTTCAGTCATGGTATGAGCCTGTAAAAGGCAAATCCAGGCAGAACATTGTTTGTTTCTGATGGTGTTAATGAACTACTAAAATCCCAAGTAATGATGTTAAGGTAACATTGAGGATTTACTTAATCCTGATATATTATGTATTATGAAATAGGAAATCATGTTAAGGTCTGAGTATTTGAGAAGCTGGATTTCTAAACCCTAAGACTCTCTGGACTGTTCAGTGATGGATGTGACTGAATCCTTGGCACAAAAAGTATTGTCAACATGAGCAGGAGTGTGCACTGAAAATGGAGAGTTTGGGAGAGGAAGAATTAATGGTGGATAATTGTCACCTTATGTTAGCTAAAATGTGATGCTCCAGCTGAAAAGGCTATTGTGGTCTTTGTGGGTTGGTTTTGTAACTGGAATAGTTTTTGTGCAATAATTAATGTAGCTTTGACATTTTCTCCCATGAAATGTGGGTGAAAAGAGCCCCTGTAGCTGTGCAAGGGCTGAAAACTTCATTTCTATAAAGTGGTGTCTGGAATCTTTGTCTAGGAAATGGTGTCTGGAATCTTTGTCATCGCAGGAGGCAATGAGGAAATGGTCAGAAAAGATCTGTGTGTACTTGTGGAGGTGACAAACTCCCCTGTGTGAAGAGAGTCTTGCTGAGGTGATTTAACAAGGTTATGGACAATCTCAGCCTAACACACTTGTGTCTGCAGTGCTCTGTCCTTACAGAGCTCTAAAGCAAGGAAACACTGGAGGATTAGGTTGTGATATGATTTCAGTATTCAACTGAGGGTTATTCACGGTCAGTTGCTACTGAAATTCTGGCAATGCAGATGTTATGTGCAGTGATATCTTTTGTTTAGCCAACTATCAATAAAAAGATACATTTCTGTATTGAAATGCTTTTCTTCCCTTCTGAAACTGAAATAGCAAATTCTGGCCCTTGCTGCACAATTCATTTTGCATTGAGATTAGTGATTGTTGGCTTGAGTTGGATCTAAAGAAGAGCTTGGGTGCCTAAGAGCTTATTTGCTCCCTTAAATTATTCAGTTGGATTAGATATACTAAATCTAGTTCACTTGGGCTTTGTCTAAATGCCTGTAGCCATTTGGCTCAGCAGGACATCTGGATAAGTGATACTGTCTTTGGGTTGAAGCCTGGCCCTCATCCTTGGGAAGTAAAGCTTCACCTCATGAGACCAGTTCATCTTCCTGAAATGGGGAGCCCCAGTTATATCTCAGTTCTGTAGTCTATACAGTCAAAGCTTGATAGAATCATGCCATAGTTTCACAAGCATTTGTTGAAAGTGGAAATGTTTTGCTGTTGTCTCCTTTCTGATCCACCCATTTCCCTGTGCTGACACCTGATGGTCCATGGTGGTGCTCCAAGGGAAGATGCTCTGTGAGCTGGTTCTGTGTCAGGACTGTGGTGGGTGAGCCTCAGCTGCTCCCACTGCCTCCCTTGCACAGCTCAAAGGAGAACATCAGGTGGAAAAAGCTTGTGGATAGACAAAGATGGCAGAGGTTGATTGGTCATGGGCAAACCAGACTTCGGGAAGATTAAGTCCTTCCCAATTAAAGAGTCAGACAGTGAGAAAGAAAGAAAACTGCCCCAGCCCTTCATCCCAGGCTCAGCTTCACTCCTTCAATCCTGGCTTCTATATCTTCCTCAGCAGGAAGGCCAGGGTGAATTTGATTCTGGAGTTGTTACATTATATGCTAACAGAATTACCTAATACTGCAAAAGGGTAATGATTTGTATAAATCCAGTTGTCCTGCTTTGGAACATAATTTAAATAAGTGTGGTTTTTATGGGGGTTTTTGGTTTGTTTGAGTTCTTTCTGTATGTTTATAGGGAGTCTTTGTTGGCAGCTTTGGCTGCTTAGAGAAGGGTTTTTGGTGGCCTTGGAGAGAGGTTGTTTAAGGCAGAAGAGTGGAGGGACAAAGGAAGGGAAGCTGCCATAGGAGTGGGTTCATGGACAGAAGCTATCCATGCCTGGTTGCAGCTGCTGGGGAAGTGCAAACCACATAATGACTCCTGAGAACACACTTCTTCCCTGAATAATTCCTTCGTGCTGTAACCACATGATGACTAATTAAAAATGAAAGGCAGCCTGGGGGAAAGAGGCCATGGGCAGAAGGTGCTCAGCCATTGGAATTACAGGTGTGGATTTAATGCAAAGCTCATGGTGGAGCAAACACTGATGGAGAGGAGGTGCACAACAGAGCCCATTGCTTTTTAGCCTGGTGAGACATTCTCATAGGGAATAACGTGCACATGGCTTGCATTGCAGAATAGGCTGGTAGTAGTTTGAATCTCTAGCTAAGTTTCCCTAAACTTTTTTCTTATGACTTCTTTCATAGTCCTCACGTTCAGCTGCACCTCTCTGTATTGCAAACAAGTCTCTAACAACTGAATAGCAGCTGTTTCTGTTTGGAAAACCATCACTGAAAGCAGCTGTCCGTGGTGTGTGTTGCTCATTGAAGGCTCTTGAGACCACTAGAAGTCCACAGGGTCACTAGAGAATTGCTTTAATGCATGTGCTGATGAAAGAGTGTAGAGTTTGTTGATATATAAAGTGATGCTTAGTTTGGAACTTCATTTTCCATAATTCTTTTGTGGTGAAAATAATCATGTGTAACAGTCAATGGGCTGTGGTGATTTGGTTGGGTACATCAATTGTTCTAATGGCATGTTTGCATGCTCATTAAGTTAGAAACAAGATTTAGACATCTGAGCACAATCTGATGTTTTGATTTCAGAACTCTCTTTAACAGCAATGAGACCATTTTATCCCCATTTACATTCATAGCAGAATTAAAACATGTCAGTGGACAAATTATGTAATTTAGAGCCTGAAAATAAAACCCCCAACTTAAAATATTTAAGCACTAAGCTAAAGCCTATAGTAGTACAGAGCTAGGCTGAAACTAGTCTCTTGCTTTAAGGGTAGTCTTTTTTGATGGTGTAGAAGCTTGACTTTACTGTATTTGTATTTTGTTGCTAGGACTTGGAGTTATGGTTTTGGGGACCTGATCCCCTTCATGTGCATGACACAATCACTGGTGTTTTTGAAGGCTGATCCCAGCCAGTTAACATATTCAGTCATTTTTCTTACCAAACATTTTGGTAGATCAGGTTGGGGGGGAGGCTTTACTGTGAGTGATGAAATGGGACCAGGACTGATATAAAAATGTTTTGGTTTAGTCTCATTTTCTTCCTCAACCCTGCTTGCTCTGTCTCTGCATATGGATGGTCTTGTATGCCACTTGGCTTGTTGATTTTTGCCTAAAATTCTTATCTTAGTCCTGTTTTATATTAACTAAATATGTATTTAGAATGGTTACTTTGCCTGTAGGTTAACAGCTGAATCCAGATTTGAAACTACGGAAGAAGATAAGAAAGAAAATAAAATCTCAACAGAGAAGAAAGCACGGAAGAAAAAATACACAACATTGTATGTATCTTCTAAAACAACTCCTGAAACACAATGTGCTCAGCAGTAAAACACTTCTGGAAGGACCCTGGACAGTTTGGAGTCCTGCTTCAGCAGGAGGTACTGAGTAAACTTACATCACACATCAGGGCACAGCTTGTTAACTCAGATATCACTGCCTGGTGTTACGAAGAGAATGATGACAGGACAGAGCTGCACTTTTGGTGACTTCCCAGAGGGCACCCACTGTGTTCCCTGGCACTTGACCTGAGTGTTACCTGTCCTGACTTGGCAAAGTCTCTAAACAGGCATTGGTTGCTGGTTGTTGGAGGCATGGAGCTGTTGCAGAGAAGCTCTTGCTAACAGAGGTTTTATTACAGGGTAAGACAGACTTGACAGGGTTGAGGGAGAAGTCAACTAAGTCATGTGCTCCTGAATTTCTTCCAGTTCCTGGATTTTTCCTCCTAATGTGTAAGTTTTCAACTTTCAGACTGACCTAATAGCAGAAGGTCATATGAATCTCTTTGTTGGTCAGTGTTTGAAACTACAGATTCTTGTATTTGTATTAATAATTAAAATAAAGGTTTATCTCTTTCTTTATAAAATGTAACCTATGTTGTGTTTGAAAAGAAACATATCCATGTTTAAATGAAGGTCGTGTCTTCTGTAGGAACTTTTTGTTAAACAAAAAGAAGTGCGACTCAATAAATGCTGTGAAAGTGTAATTCAGGTGCTGTGTGTCATGTTTTTAGCAGATAATTCTGAGCAGAGCTTTTAAGCTAGTTCCATCCATTTTTTCGAGTATTTGTGTGGAAGTTGGATTACTTCATTTGAGTCATCATATTGCAGTTTAAGCTCCCTCTGGTGAATGGATTAGCTACTTTCTAAGTAAAGACTCAGTAGTTAAGATGAAAGTTCTTTAAGACTTCTTTTAAATCCGTTGTGGAAAAAGATACATTGGGGAGCAATCTTGCAAGCCACTGTCTTGTTTACAGTTACCAGGTCAGAGATACTGGGATTTTGTTCACTGGGACTGGGCATGGGTGGCTTTAGCTCATCAGCCACTTATCTCAACAACAACTGAATTCTGGTCACAGCAGAAGTGACTAAAGATGTGGGAAAGTCACCTTAAATGACCACTCCCTTTCCAGTGCAACTCTATCTCATTATCAGAGCATTTCTACACAGTTTGGTTTAGGCACAGCCTGGTGGCTGGTACTGCTCTTGAACAAAATAATCAGAAATCCATGTGTCAGAGGATCTAATTGTATCACTCTATTAGTCCAAGACATTTGCTATGTATCTGAGTTTTTCAGGCTGTTTTTAATGAAGTTAGATAAACTGAGAATATCTTCTTAACTTTTATTAGGTTATTACATATTACTGACAGCAAATGCATATCCCTGAAACAGTTCTTACTCTTCTTGACTTTGACATGTGAACTTAAATGATACAATATTGAAGAAATCCTGGTTTTCATATTACAGAATGTTAGAAGAAAACCTTTTTTTAATGCAAATGATGAAAGTTATGGGTTTTTTTACTGTGCCTATTCTGAGGCACAAATAGCGTAAAACAACTCAAGTACATGATTATTCTACTTAGAGGGAAGCCTTTGGGAAGTTGGCATTGGATGCTGTACTTTAAATGGCAGTACTGAGCTGTACTTTGTCTACTAAGACAATTATGTGTTATGTTAATTGTGTGTTGATTTATGTTATAGTTAATTATTATATTTACCTACTTGGCCTATAGCATTTCTAAATTTATTTTCTTAAATAACTTATCAATTTATGCTACAAACAAAGTTGGGATGTCATTTCAACTAATGAATGGTGGAACTGATTAGGGTGATTTAATTACCCCCAGGGTCTGCTTTGGAGTCCCTACTGCTGGGGTTCACCTGGAGTGTGTAACCTTTACCATCTGATGCAATCTATTTGTGTTTGCACCTCCTCTTGCAGGTGTCTGGGATCCAGGCTTTGGGTTTGCCATAATGCACTTCAGGTACTGTGCAGGAGAGAACTTGGTGTGTTTTCTTCCCTGGTTCTGTTTTGTTGCATCAGTTGCTTTTTTGCTACTGTGCTCCCAGATCTTGGCATAGAATAGAGTTTACAGGCAGTTAACGTCTATGTTCTGCTGAAATTCTTCTTTCTAATGGAAATTAGCATAGCTAGAAATGGATAATTAGCTAGTCATTAACATCTCACAAGGTCTTGTTTTCTGGAACCAATAGCAATGTTAAAGGAAGCAAGAATTGTCTCCCTGCTGCCTACCCCCAGCCCCCAAAAGGTGAGTTTTTCATGTGAACTCCCTGGACAGAGTTTCATCTTTTGTGGAAGCAAGGAGTTTTCTACTTTCCTTAAAAGACCTTCTGTCTGGGAAGAGATTTAAAGAAAAAATGGTAAGGTATGAATCTCTCCACTGTTTTCTGTGTAATGGAAATGACACAAATAAACTAGCTTGGAGTAAAAACATCCATGGACAAAGGTGTAACCTTAATTTTCTAGACCCATGTTGAAGTTTGTCCTGTGCTGTAAGATCAGGATTTCAGTGTTACCATGCATGCTTTGTTCTGAGTGCACTTTCCTCTTGCAGCTAAAAATGGATTTTGTTCCCCAATCCATTCATTAGGAGTTGCAGGTGGGATTTTTTCAGCCTCGGTGAGACAAGGTTGGAGCTGACAGAGCTGAAGTGGCTGTAGGATCCAGCAGCTGAGGAGCTGCAAAAGCACCATGGTGAAAGTCCAAGAGGAGGAAGTTGCAGCTGCTG
The DNA here is from genome assembly GCA_013398175.1 of Climacteris rufus. Classification (NCBI taxonomy): domain Eukaryota; kingdom Metazoa; phylum Chordata; class Aves; order Passeriformes; family Climacteridae; genus Climacteris; species Climacteris rufus. Next base: position 305,386 of record VZRZ01002792.1, on the reverse strand, counting down.
AGTGCAGTGCTGAGAGCTGCTGTGGGGAATGGGATGGCAGGGGGAGCAGCAATTCCTGTGTGAGTTTGGGTCCCCGGGGTGGCTTTTGGGGTGAATCCAGAGGGCAGCAGAGGGGGATGTGAGCTCTGGCCAGAGCGCAGTCCCCACGTCTGTGCTGTGCCCTGCAGAACCCCATCAGGGCATCAGAAAAGTATTGCAAATTGGATCCCCGTTTGCAGGTGAAATTTCTGTGTTTAGATAACTTACTTTCAAGAGATTGTAGTATTAACTAGGTTTATTAGACCTCCATGGGGAAGCATGTCTGTAAATGAGTGCTAGAAAGGAACACTGCAGGGCTGTTGTATTGCAGGGAAACACAATAAGCAAGAGTGATGTAGAACAAGAAAATAAAAGCAAGTCAACCTTTAGGCCAGTATGGGAAGGGGCATTTGCTGCAGCAGGGATTGGGAGGAGTAAGGAAGTTATCACTGGTTAGGAAGTTACTGCTGAAAACCCATAGTAATTAGAATGTGAAGTGGATTTTCCAGGGACAGAAAAGATTTAGAACTTCTAGATGAAGTTTGTTGTCTGTTGGGAGTTGCTCAAAATTTAGCCTACTTGAGTAAACATAACATGAATTTCAATGTTATTTTAGAGGAGAGTAATGAGCTTAAATAATCTTCTAAGCTAATATGTAGTTATGGTTAAGATTAGACCAATTCAAACAAATCTGTGATAAAGGTTAAAGTGTTTTTCCTCCAGAAATATATCTTAGAATTCCACATGCAGTGAGAGAGACTGGCAGTCTGTGGTCCAAGTGATTGCTAGTTAAAACCAAGAAATAAAATGTCATGTTGTCAAAACCATCCTGACATATGTAGCATGGCAGTGTTAAACAGTTTGGATAAACAATGATTGCTAAATTGCAATGTAACATCCAGAGGGTAGGATTGTCAAGTGAATTGGTTGTACTACGCAGAAGACCAGCCAAGCAGTAAATCTTTGCAAGTATTTTGTTTGGGGTTTTGTAACTCTGAACTGTAAGTAAAGCACATGAGAATAAAGGTGACATAATTGCCTTCAATTCAATATATTGTCCTTAATCCACATGACAAACAACTTGACTTGGTCTTTGCACATCCGAGATGTCCTTATGCAACTGAGCTCACACAACACAGGCTGTAAATATACTAAAAATTGCTTTTGGCAGTTTTGCTTTGACAGTAAGGCTTTAAGAAAGTGCTGCTTTGTTTAGAGAATAGATTCTCCTACTTCCCCCAAATGTAAAATGACAATTAAAAAAGAATGGGTGTGGTTCAAAAATGTGGCTTTGTCTTCACTCCGTGTAGGAGAGGAGAGTTCTGAAAAACACAAATCTGTGTTTGAGGACAGGTTAGAAGAGAGTAGATTTTAAGATGTAGCATCCGGTGGAGTCAAATCTTTGAAGCCTGGTGTTGGTCTGGTGTTCAGAACTGAACTGCTCTGTGGTCAGAGATTGTCACTGCAGCTGGGCTCTGCACAGACCTGAGGTTCAGGGGTGATGCTGGACAGTCCTGGGCTGCTTTGGGTCTTCCCTGCTTGTGTGTTTACAGCTGCCACCATGTGACAAAAAGAGCCCGTTTGGGATTCCCCTCCCCCAGGACACACACTCAAGATCTTGAGTTGAGCAAAGAGGAAGGAAGCTCCGAGCAGCAGCAAATCTCGCAGCTGCCTGCGCCTGCTGCTCCTGCCACGGCCGCGCTTCCGGGGCCTGTGCCACCCTCTGCGGGCTGCAGCCTGGAAACCTTGGAGCCCTTGGTGCTGGGCATCCTTGGCAGCCTCAGGGGCTCAGGTGTGATGGCAGCATGGCACAAGACAGAGAAGAGTGGCGTGGGTAAGTAGCTCGGGGAGCTGCTATTCGAGCGTTGTCTTTCTGAACAGGATGTGGGCAGGTGTTGTCTCTGGTGTCATGAGTTACCACCTTCCACTTTACCGGGGTGGCTTAATTGAAAGGATCAACTTTGTACAAAATTTTAGCCTTTCAAACAGAATGGCGAGAAGTCCATCAAGAAGAGTATGGCCTTTGCCACTCTCACAGCAATGCAGCTTTTCCCACCTTGGTGTTTCAGAAGTAGACTGAATAAATAGTGGGTTGGACAATGTGCAGCAGCCAGAAGTTATGGGGAACAAATGTAGGGGAAGGGGAATCCTACAGTTGCTTCTGCAAGATAACTTGTGGTCAGTGTTACAGGAAAATCTGTATTTGAGTTGGTAAGTAGTACTTTTTGGAAGGAAAGTAATCTTAAAATGAAAGATGTTAACTTGTACGAAGGACTGAATTGCTGACTAAAAAAGCCTTCAAAGTAGGAATCAAAGCTAAAGCACTTGAAAGATGCACGCTAATACTTAGTTATTAACCTTCTAAATGCTTCTAAAAGAATTTTTTAATTTCAAGTAGGCCACAGTATTTTGTGGTACGCATTTAAAGCCCAACAGGCTTCATGAAAGAAAATGTAGCACCAAGGAGTTAAGAGGAAAATAGCATCATCTTGTTCAACATAGATGTGCAGCAGTAGCAGAATTGTGAAATGGAAGTAGCCTGTTCTGTTGACAATTGACATTACAAAATAAGGGGTGTAAATATTTTCTGTTTTGATTTTACAAGTAGTAGACAGCTCTTGATTTTTGCACTTCTAGTCTCCATGATATTGGAAAAGTGCAGCAAACCTCACAGAGTAAAAACCTTCTTGTGAAATACATCGCTTCAAAAACTACTGATAATCCAGCAATGTTTGTTTTCATGTTTAAAACAGAGTGTAACTTATTCTAGAGTAGGTCACTGGGAAGAACTGGCACTGCAGACCTGGTGGTTCTTCCCTTCCCCTGCTGCTCTCACCCGTGGGCACTGAGTGAGTTTGGTGTCAAAGGGAATTTGTGCAACCTGTGTCCTGCAGTGTGGTAGCAGTGCTACCACTTGCTGACCCCAAGTCTGTTTCCTGGGTTAAAGAAGGGGTTTCTGTTAAACAGATTATAAAACACTTTATATTTGTATGTAAAAAACCCCACAATCGTAGCAGTATCTGCTGTTTGTCACAAAGCAAAATGAGGAAAATGGGAGCAACAATATTAGAATACCAGTTATGTAAGTGCTCATACATGTAACTTGTCGGTAGATTTTTTCTTTAACAGCCTTCCATCTCTGCTTTTGCATAATTGCTTGCATTTAATAGATGAGTACAAATTCAACAAGCTATAGCTTATACCCAGGAGTTCCTTTTCTTAGCCAAGCTGTTGGCTCACAGTTTGTCTTATTTTACTTTATCTGGGAAACTAAATGTATTCTTTCATTATGTAAGCTGATGAAATAAATGGGAGATTCTTTCACCCAGAATAGTTAAAACAATCAAACAAACAAAAACAAGCATTTACCACTATCACTGGTTGTCCTGTCCCATGAGTTAAATAAATGTGTGCACTTAGAAATTGGCAGGAAAATAGAGTAATTTCTAAACTTCAAGTGAATAAAACTCTTGGAATCATGAGGGCTGAAAAAGGAGTATTGACAATGATGGTGAAAGATGAAGCTTTTGAATTTATGGTTGTTTGTAGTCATGCCCCCTGGGTCTGAGAAAAATAATAAATGTGGGCAAACTGAGTCTATTGAGTCGAAGTCTGTGAAAGTTGATGAGCTTTTGGAGTAATACACACTGGAAGCTTTTTGACCATATGGGGCTGTTTTTTCTTCTGTGCTTTTGAATGTCTTTGCATTTAAGTCTCTATTACAAATCTCACATGGAACGTTCAAGTCTTTTATTAGAAGTGTGCCTGATGCCTTCAGTTTCTGCTGATGAGCAGAGTTTCAGTTTGAGATTGTTGGGCCCATTGTGCTTTAGATGAGCAGAGTATGTGGCAGGGTAGATTTGGAAGACCACGCCATGCCTTGGTTATGGTAAAATGCAGCCTGTTGTGCCCACTTTTGTATTTTGCTTAATTTAATGGATAGTCAGGTAGCAGATATTCAACTTTATACTTGGAATCCTGATTTGACACATGAAACTTATTTTTGGAGCATTCCCAGCATAAACGTGTGTTATTTCTATGGATGGGACAGGATGGAATAGTCATGGTGGGCTGGTGGATTTGGGGGACAGTTTCCAGATGCAAAGTGTTTGCCAGCTGCTCAGACCTTGAGGATAGTTACAAACTGGTGAAATAGTCTGCTGGCATTCTAAACTCAAGTGTCAGATTTACTCCTTTGCTGCTGAATCTGGACATGGTATTTGTCAGTTTGAAGCAGAATTTTAGGGAGGAGTGGGCGACTTCTTTGCAGGTGTAGAAAAGCACATGCTCAGCATGAGAGCACAGGGCTGACACTGGCTTGTCTGATTTCATCTGCTGAAGTCCTCTGAAAGTAATTCTGTATCTCTGAAATCCGAATAGATTGAGCTGTAAGGGAGCAGAGCTTTGTTCAGGGCAGGTTTGCCTCCTCCAGAAAAGGCACCCCCTGAGCCCAACAGACTGATCCAGCTGCCTGGGAAACAGCAGAAGACAAAGTTAAGTAGTATGAAGACAGAAAAGGGAAAGTCAGTTAAATACCCCATTCTCCATGAAGACTTCTAAGTAAAATATCTGTACTACTATTTCATATGAGAAGGTGAAGAGTCAGAGACAACATCTTTATACAACTAGTTTGATATGTTAGAACTTCCTGGTAATCCATACTGGCTTTATTGTGTTTAAGAAGGAAAGTAAGTAGCCCAAGTCAGCTAAAACCTCCATCTGGCCCCGCGGTTAAGCAACTGAGGAAATCTGTATTCAGTTGTTATCTGAGATGAAAGTGTTACCTGAGAACTGCAGAGTTACCCTTTGAGCATGATTTCCAATCAATTAAATCAGCTTCTAACCCACCCAGAGCTTCAGTACAAGTCTCTGACCTGTGAATTATCCACCAGAACTGTGTCCTTGTTGTGTTCATTATGGCACACTTGCTCTGTGAGACTTTAGGGCAGATCCTTAACTTGGAATACTGGAACACGTTTCTTACACGTGTCTTTCCAGGAATTCTTTTGGAACTGCGTAATATTTTTTCACCTGAGGTTTGTCTGTCTCCTTGCTGAATAATTTCACTCTGTTTTCATGACAATAAAATGGTAACTGAACACCAAGAATTGATATGAGTACTTTACTACTTGTAAAAGTGGAGCTGTATATTAAAAAATAAAACAGAGGTCTTGTTGAGCCTATTAATTAGAAAATGTTTAAATATGCAAAAAGCTTCATGAGTTATTGCATTGAAATCAGACCAAATAGCCCTTCTATTATGGTAAAATGAAATTAGCTACTGGCTCAACAATACCTTGGAAATTTTTATTTTCAAATTCTGTGTAAGTGGAATGGTAAAAAAGTAGCCAAGGGAACCAGGGCTCCTTAGGGAAGGGTGTATCTCAAAATGAAACAATGTAATGTTTATATTTTTAATAAAGAACAGGATAAGGACTGCACATGAAGGAAAACAGGCAGGACAGACAGGTAAAGTTGTTAGGATAATAAATGGCTTCAGTGTTGCAGACCATGGAATTTCCCTTGCTTACCATTCCTGTCCTGCAGTAGCTTACAGGCTAATCAGGTAAATAACCAGAATGTGGGGCTTTAACACTGAGGAAAGGTAACTTCTTGAGGAAGGGATTCTGTTACCTGGGCTACTGTGACTTTTCTAGAGTGTTTGTGTGTGAAAGTTCCCAAACAAGGCACACAGTGTGATTATTTTTTTTCTGCTGTCCATTTTCTAAGTTGAGGAGGGTATGTAATTGAAACTCGAAAAGGTGAACTGTCTTTTGTCTCCACAGCCACCTGTGTACTCAGGAGTGTGCACATGTATTTACCTGGTGGGGGGAGTGTGCAGAGCAGGTCCAACAGCTCTGGCTGTAGTGGATGAGTAGGAGTTAAATAGAAACAGAGGGATTTTCTTCAGCCCTCATTTTTTCCTGCTGGGCTGGACTCTGGTAGATGCCTTCATGCAAGCTCTGGGTGTGAGGGTGATGGCAGAACCACCCAGAAGCTGATGAGAGTCACTGTTTTACAGCGTGTGCTGTTTGGCTGGACAAGGAAGGATTCTGTGGGCACGCTCCATGGACGTGTCAGGAATTGTTCCCATCTCCCTGTGCTACAATTCAAAGCCCACTTGTGCTTGAGCTGGCTGTGTCAGCAGTTTCACCTGGTATTTTTTCACTTGTTCTCTGAGCAATATCGATGTTGTGGTGTGCTGGCCTTCAGCTCTTCTCCTGAGGGAGCTCAACCACCTGGAATCTCAGGGGGTTTTGCACTGGGCTGTTTGTTTGCTTGCTGTGTCATGTGTGAGCTATAAAATTACCATAGAGGTTATGGTGAGCCCTGAAAAGATGGTTTTCATTCTTTGCTCATTCAGGGGAAAATCTTCCAACTGTGTTCTCAGTGAACTGTAAAGTCCCTGTTCAGGAGCATTGTCCCAAAGCTGGAGCTGCTGGGCATTCTCTGTGCCACCCTGGGAAAACCTGGCAGCACCTGTGTGCAGACACACTGAGGCTGGGAACACCTGCCTGATGCTGGGGAGGGCATCTGCCATCCAAAGCTCTACCACTAATCTTATTGCCACGACTTCAGTAGCTCCTGAGGTCAGTAATTGCTATTAGGATTTAGAATGAGTGTTGGGGTCTTCAAGCAGGTCACCTTCTGTGACTCATTTTGTATTCATGATTGGGACAGAGCATGCCAGGATGTTGAGTGGGAAGAATAAGAAAGTTCATCAGTGATTTGAAAGGGCTTTTATTTCTACTGGCTGGAGAGTTAAATTGAAAAAAAATCAACAACCTCCTTTGAGTATCTCACCAAAAACTTTTAATTCCATGTGGGGTTGTAATACACCATTTTTGAAGAGCACAATGAGTTAAATATGTGTTTGTGCACACACAACCCTGAGAATCTCAACAGAAGGTGGATGAAAGGAAAGAAAGGGAAACTTCCTTCTGGTTGGTGAACTCTGAGGTGATACAAATATAGAAGGATCCCATTTTGTAAGGGAAAGACATCACAGCTTACAGAAAAACATAATTGGATATAACAGTCAAATTTTCATTCACAGTTAATAATTAGAACTTTAGCAGGTGTGATGGTTAAGCTGTCTGGTGCTGTAGATAAGACCTATGGACGTAGCTGATGGTGTTGGGTTATTTGTTACATTTTTTGCAAGGTATTTTGAGGGGTAGTTTGTCATAAAATGTGTGGATAGGTCTACAGCTTAAAACTTTGTACAGGGATTTGTTGAACTCATCCTACTAAACAATCCACGTTCTACACTGAAATCTCGCTTGCTAAGTTTCCACTTACTCATCTAGAAATGTCTGAGCTGATACAGCCACTTCCTTTGCCAGTTTGTTACTGCACTTTTCAATGCACTCATGGCTGTTAAGTGAAGTTTTAAGAGAGCAAAACCAAAATGCAATGTAAATATATGACTCAGTAATTTGCATCTATATTCTGAGACAGCTACAACCAAGTAGAGCAGTGCGTATTTTGAAATCTCTATATACTAATCAACAGTAATCTTGATCTCCATGGAATTTCAAGAAAATAGTAAGAGCATAAGCATGCACACACTTTCCCCCATCTCCCAAATACTCCAGTGAAAGGTCTCTTTAAATGTCATGGTGACTTTGCAGGGTTGTTTGTCATCTTCCACTTCTGGGAAAGCAACCAGTCAGAACATAACTACACATGTACTATACTACATAAACTCAAAATTGGGTTTAGCTAGGGCAGTTCTGAGGAAGTGTTTTCAAGATTCTCTTGGATAAATGACTGAATGTGGGCAGCAGAGCCTCACTTCAAAGTTATTCTTGTTCTTCTCCCCATGTGTTGAATGGTTCAAGCCTTGCTTTCCCCACTGGGGAGGAGGAACTGCTGGGAACCTCTTCATATCAACAAAAAGAATTTATTCTTGGTTCATCCACTAAGCCTCTTCAATCTGAAATTCCTTCTAATTTTTTTCCAGGAACATAACAAATATAATGATGGCAAAAGAAACAAGAAACATAATTTATGGAATACTTGTAAGGTGATGAGGATGAACTTAGTTAACTCTACACTCCCACCTTGGGCATTTCCCTGAAAGGCAATTTAATTTGAGACTTCAGTAATCCAAGTAAAACAATTTTAAACAAGATAATTTTAAATAATGTTTAAATAAAAATGTCATTAGTATACATTTTGGCCTAGCAAAGACTGATACCCTGCCTTAGAAACCTGAAGAGGGGAGCAAAAGGAATGTGGGAAGATGCTGAAGGTAGACTGTGCTTTATGGGTCAGTAGTTTCCCTCACCCACACTGCTCAAGGTTGGTTGCTGTGGCTGTGTGGAAGGGTGGGGACACTGCCAGGGGCAAAGGCACAGAGCTCTGCTGACCCTCCCTGCACACCTGGGTCAGGTTTGTAGCCAGTGTCCTGTGCCCACCTGCTCAGTTTAACTGGGCTTTCAGGTGTAGGTATTTTAATCAGTTTCCCTGTGTGATTGTAGCTTTAAAAACCACTCCTACTCTGTAATGCTCTTGTAGAAGTTTATAATCAAACCCATGAAGAAAAAAAACCTAGAGAGGCTTGGTTACCATAGGAGCCCACATCCTGTAGCCCTGGAACAGAACTGGTGAAGAGGCCTATTTTCTTGAATTCTCTCTGAAACTTTGCTGTTTCTTAACCGTATATAGATAAGCTCCTGATTAGAACACTTTTTAAAAAAAATCCACTGCTCCTGTGGTTTTTTCAGAGTCACATGGAGAATACAGAAGATGATGAAATGTGGTGCTGTTTCCTTATGGAACACAGTTTCATGATAAATTAAAGCATCAAAACCCAGGAAAGAATTCAGTAAATTTAGTTCTCATTGGCATCTCTGTGCCCTTTCATACCAGAGTAGCCATAAATTTCTGTAAACTGTTTGCTTTAAATCCTTTGGGCGAGTAGACAAACAATTCTCCAGCACCATGATGGTATATTTATCAAAGTCCTGCATCTAAACAGGTGCTCCTAAATCCTGTGCAGAGCAGAGCTGATGAATAGCTGCTTTCCATGTGCATGCTGAGTTTTCTGTGGGGCTGGTTTGTTTGGTTTTTGTTTCAACACTGGCCATTTTCATCACCTTTCCATTCTCACAAGGGAAGAGATTGTTTAAGGGTGACAAGTGGAACTTTGTAATGTTGTTATGGTTCTGTTTTTCTATCCCAGTGTGTTTGTCCCACTATCAGAAGCTTAATAACCACATCTGCTTTTCAGTTTAACTAATGTGTGGCTGTATTGAAAAACAGTATTTTCATCCTTTAATTTTTCAGCCATATACAATTTCCAAGGCAAAGGAACACCACAACTACCTCTACAGATTGGTGATGTGGTCCATATCTTGGAGTCCTGTGAAGGTAAGTTACATTTCACATTTCTTTGTTAATAACATAATCCTTTCACCTCGCAGCAATTCCCTCTATTACATCAGTAGCTGTGTAATGCTCTTATTTTTAGTGGTGGTGGTGGTCTATTTTGAGGAAGAACCTAATCCTTTCTGAAGAGCCAAAATTAGACATATGACAGTACATGTGGTTTTTTTGGGAAGTCTTTACCAAATGAGGAAGTCATCAAGGTGAATGTAGAGTTTGTGAAGTTTGTGCCAGCTTGTAATATACCTCATGGAAGTTACATTAAAGTTGATTAAGTTTTAATAGAGTGCATTTTTTACCTCTAAACTAAACATTTCTTGCTAGGAGACATTCAGCACCTTTGTCATCCTATTGTATAAGAAGGAAAGCCAGCTCAAGAAATCTGAGGGTCAGCATGATAGAAACAGTTCTGAAAAGCATCCAACTTATTGAACATGTCAAACAGCAACAGTCCGAGTCAAGTCATGCATGGGAAACAGTCAGTACCTGCACAATCCCACTGAATTCTCTGTAAATCTGACAGAGCTACTGAGGTTTTCATTAGTGGAAAGCAAGGAGGGTGTAGTTATTATTACTAACTCAACAGTTAGCTATCTGCAAATGTCATTGCCAGAGTAATTTATTTTCAATTTGCAGTGACAGTCTTGATCAGGTCAAGAGTTAAAAAAAAAATGTTCAAGTGCTTAAAACTTTGAAAAATCTATTGTAAAATTATCTTCTTCAACCTACTTCAGCTGACAGAACGTCTGCTGTGTCTTATTAACTGTTATTGTGTTAAAGAGGCCAATTGGTGCCTTACACAGCTGCAGAGACAGCTCAGTGTTGAGACACTTGGTCTGTTGTGGTCACAAGGCTGCAAAGCTCTGAAGCTGTTGAAGCCCAGCCCATTCCACCACACGGAGCTCTCGACTGTTTTGTCAGAAACAACAAAGGATTTGAGGGAGGAGCACCTGAGAAACCAAATTTGTGATGTATTGGAGCACAAAAACACAATTATTTTTCTTCTGTTTGTAAGATAATTCAGTATCTTTAAGCATCAGTGGAAACATTGATGTCACTCATTAGACACTCAACAGATGCATCTGTCAAAGGCACAAGTAATGATTCGTGTCCTCTTCTGAAAACATAAGGTCTGAATAATTCTTTAAGCCTCCATTCTAAACATTTTGGCTAAGAACAAAACACACAGTCAAACCAGAAACCTCCTCACCCCTATATTGCCTGCTAGTTGCAGAAATAACACTTCAGGTTTCTGATTCCTGAGGTACATTTGTTGTCAGGCCAGCCTAGTGAATTGAGTGCTGATCTTAGGGGGTTATTTTTTATCTAAAACTCTCTTCTGAATCCTCTGCCCTTGATATGCTCTGTCATGCCTTCCTTTATGAAATATGTTTGCCAGTGAAGAAGTGGAATCTTTCACATTGTGAGAGCGAAGTTCATCTTTTATCAGATATCTTGAAATTATGCTGCCAGCTGCAGCTGGTGAGTAACCAACAGTGACAGGTTTTTTCCTGTGCTCATTTTATGTCCTATTTTTGTTGGGTTTGCATGCACAAAATTTATGCACAGAACATATATGTGCTGTCACAGCAAATGGAGTGAAACAAATTTTATACACTTGGTTGTAAATTGAGACTATGTGCAAATAATTCAGTTTTAGAAGTAAGAGGAAATTTTATTGTTGAGAAAACACTGAGGGGAAAAAAAAATCCCAGTGCAGAAAAACCTGAAAGAAATCTGTCCTGAGTCTTTCACTAAGGTCAGCAATCATCCTGTGACTTTTAGCATCACCTTTGTGATTCTCTTTGGAGTTTGGGATTTAATTTTATTTTTTTGTGCTTTGCTTGCATGGCTGAAATACCTGTGCTGTGATAGAAATAATGAGACAGAAAGGGTGATGGTAAAGAGTTCAATGTTCATGATGTTATCTTTAGAAAATGTATGCTTTTTGTAATAAATTCTTTCTTTGGGATGAAAAAAATGTATTCAACAGAGGTAAACTGTTGCTGTGCAGGTGATTTTTCATGATGGGGTGTGTGCATAGCGGTTGTGGCCTCTGCTGTAATTTAGTAAGGTTGAACTCTGCTTTTTATGTTTTTTTGTAGAAGTTTATTGTGACTTAACTGTGGAATAGATGGAACAAAGACTGAATTCATTTTTAACTTGCCCCTAGCATGATACTGCACTCCTGTCTTTCAGAAGGGCTTTTTAGTTAGGAATGGAGCAGAAAACCAGTAACAGCCCTGGGTTTTCTTGGGACTCCAACTGAACTTTACACCAGGAACCTGCTTATTTGAGTTGAGACTACAACTCCTCATGGCACAAAAACGGCTTGATCTTACTACATTGAAGAAAATTGGATATTTAAGAATTGTGTGCTGTATTGAATTAATACTGGGCCTAGAACACCATAAGAGCTTCATGGGCTATCCAGGGCTGTGGGTGATCTTGGCTGAGATAGATGTATAAGGGTGTGTATGTACTACATGGTAGAACAGCTGATTCTGCCTTTTTATTGTGAATGTGGAGGTGTTAAATTCTGTGTATGATTATCTGTACTTACTGTGCAAGGCTTGAAGTAGACCATATAATCATATTTGCTAATATGCAAGTCATGCTTAATATGCTTCCTGGTATTCACTGTAATCTATGTGGGTTTGAAGTAACTATTAATTTTTACAAATACTATGCTGGAGATTTCTTATAGGAAATAAACCCCAGTACTTTATTGTGTGCTTTTTAATGCATGTTTTTTGTCATACCAAGTGATCTTTCTTCCTTTTAGATTGGTACAGGGGTTACCTAGTGAGATACAAAGGAGCAGAGGTAAGATCACACTGTTCATTCCTATGAGACTGTTTCAAGGAGTCAAGCCATGAAGTGGGGTTTTTAGTATCTCTTGCTAGATATTCCCATTCTGATCTCTCAAGTCAGCTATCTCTGCTCTTTGAAGATGAATTGTCCAGCATCCACCCTGGACAATGCTGGTAAATAGAAGTGAGGACCGGGAAAAGTAGATCAATGAAGAAGAAATGAATGTGCCTTCAGGTTAATAGACTGTTCGAGACACTATCTGGATTAAATTTTGAGTTAATTTGCTGCTAGATATGTTTGTTTCTGTCCTTTTTCCAAGGATTCTTTAGGCTTCAAACAATATAAACAACTTGTATGAGGCTTAAATTCCTAAATATCTCTAATGTACAAAAATAATATTATTTTTTTAAAAAGTCAGTATTGTTAAACCTGAAAATTGAAAGCCACAGATGAATGGTTTTTACCCTGTGTGTGATGATTTCTGAGTTCAGTTGACAGAAAATTTTGCTGTAGTTTCAAATTCACTGTTCTAGAAGAAAAACATTTTTGTTTGTAACTTGCTCTCAATATAAGATTTCTTTAGGGAGCAACAATGCAAAGACATTAAAACATTACACCTGTGTTTTAATAACTCCTTTGACATTTCTTTTGACTGAAAATGTTATTACCGATTATTCTACATAGCACTTTTATTTTAATCAATTAAAATTTAGCCTAAAAGTAAAAAGGGAAAATATTTACCAGAACTAACCACTTCCTTTTAACTAATTCTTAAGTAATTCTTAATATTGCTAAAGGCCTTCAAGATCAACATCCATAACGTTCTTTAGGAACTATTATTAATTTCGTGTACTGAGATATCACTAAATTTACTATTACTGGAACCTTCTTCTTTTACTTTGCCTCTTCATGGACTTTTTTGAACTTAAATCTTAATGAAAAGATATGGAAGTGATAAGAAATCATTGTGTTTTGATTAAGATCCAGTGCTAAAAAGAAAACTGTTATAAAAGCTGAAATCTAACTCGGAGAAAGGCTTTGTAAAGTAACACGCTTGCTATTGAATTATGGTACTTGAAGTACCACAAGTGAGTTATTGAATAGAGAAGAATCCAGGAAGAATCTCGTTAAATATCATGGTGAGATTTGCCCGTTCATGTGAGGAATGTCATGGACAGATTGATGGTCAAACCTTCCTTTAGGATGACTTAAAACATTTCAGCTCTTGTAGAGCAAGGACAGGTCACATAGAACTCTTTGTCTGGTGACCACTTGTTTTCTACACAGGTCAGTTAAAATTAATGTTGAGAATGTCAAGAAATCTGGTGCCTCCTTGGCTACATCTTGCTGAGCAGCTCTTCATGGCCCTGGGGAGCAGAAAATGAGACCATAATCTCAGTTGCAGTGGGACCACACACACCTGGGAAGGTTGAGATGTTATTGCTTTACTGTCTCCCTTCCTTGTGCACTGCAAACATTTGTATCAGTAGATGCAATGATCCTGTATCAGTGCCTCACCTTTGGTTTGATAATCAAGCTGATCTCTAAATTAGGCTATGTTTTTGTCTAGGAAAATGAAGTATATGAGAAGATGCACATACAAAATCTTTCTTTATTGGATATAAATTTTGTTGTAGTAAATTGTGTATAATTATACTGTTTTCTGGGGTGGGAGATGGTGTTTCTTATGAAGAAAGATGCCTATGCATTCTATATTTGCAGAGATATGACAAAGCTTATTTATCTGTCAAACAGAAATGCATCTATCTGGACAGAAAACTGAATAGCCAAGAGTTAATTTGGGTATTACAGTTTGTCATTACAGTTTGTGTTCATAGTCATGGTTGTTACCTAAATCTTGTTGGGGAATGTGTGGATTTATATTTTTTCTTCTCTTTCAACAGGGAATATTTCCAAAATCCTTCATCCACATCAAGGAAGCTACTGCTGAAAAGAAAAGGTATTGAATTTATCTGTTTTATTACATTATTGAACTTGTCTGCCAAAGAATGAGTTTCAAGGCATTTATGTACCTCACCCACAGTAGCTGTAATGTACACCCATGAAATACAGACATTCTTTGTGATGTTTCCTTCTCTGTCCTAGACATACAGAAAATATCATACCTGCTGAGCTTCCATTAGCCCAAGAAGTTGCCACTACTCTCTGGGAATGGGGAAGCATCTGGAAACAGCTCTATGTGGTAGGACATTTCACATGCTGTTTGTTGCCTGTTAGTCAGTCCTGTTTATGCACATTGGGACCTTGTTCACATCAGTGTCTTTTCCTACATTCAGGGCAGGGTCTGGGTGGATTTAAGAAACTGCTTCCTCACTGCCTAATTATCATTTTCTTCAGTGGTTTTAAATGCCCAGTGGCTTTAAATCTGGTCCAGCCATCAGCCTTGGACTGGATGATCTGGAAGGTCTGTTCCAACCTTGATGATTCTGTGGTTCTGTGAAGGGAAAGCTGAGCTCCTGCTGAGGAGTTCTGTAACTTCATGCCTTCATACTTCAAGGTTGTTTCAACCTTGAGTATCCTGTACATGATACATTTTTCATAACTTTGATTTGTAGAGTTGAAAATTTTCCAGATAGGAGTATAAAAGATAACTGAGATGCATTTGTAAAAGATTCATGGTGTTCTTGGAATGCTAGAATAAAAATTGTTCAAGGTTACTAGAAGCATGTAACTATGCACAATTGGCCAAGAATTGTGTTGAGTATTTCAGGATCCCAGCCACTGGATTTTGCTTTTTCTCTGTTGGTACAAAGAAATCTTGAATATACTATTGTTTTCTGCAACATGTAACTTTTTAGTCTTCTTTTTGCTTAAATCAACAGTGAAAATTTTCTTCCAGTGAATTACACTAAAATCACTTTAGTGACTTCTGTGTGTTCTCTCAATTTTCACTTGAATGTGTTAATACCACAATCAGCTTTGTTGTTCCTGGCATGCTCTTATCAGTATATCATACAGAACTAAATTGTTCTGTAATGTTTTCTTGAGATGAGATTTTGTTAAACAATTTTAAAATGACATAATTATAATAAAACAAAATTAATATAGTTCCCTGACCTGATACAAACTCCTTAAATTTAATGTTATTTCTTTATGACTACATGGGAGAGTCTGTCCTTACCTATTTGTTGGATGAGAGGAGGAAGGAAGGCTCATTACTTGGCCTACTTCTTGTTCTTGCAATCATTTAGCTTTAAATATAACACATAGCCTTTAGTTGTCAAAACCAGAATTTCACTTCAACTTGAAGCCTGAAACTTACTGAGGTTTTTTTTTCTCTATTAGACAAATAAGAAAGCCAGGTTCCAGCAGGTGCAGTCCATGATGTGTGACTTGATGGAGTGGAGGTCTCAGCTTCTGTCTGGGACTTTGCCAAAAGATGAGCTCAAAGAACTCAAACAGAAAGTCACATCCAAAATTGACTATGGTAACAAGTAAGTGGCCTACACTACTTCTGGAAAAGGTGATTTATTTTAAAGCACAGCTTTAAAATAAAGAGGTGATGAGAAAGTTTTCAGGTTTGCAGGTTTGGAACTCAAAAATGTGATTCATATTGAATCTTCCTTTTCAGACTTTTCCCTGTTACTCCTCTAATAACAGTGGGTACCATGGTGAGGCTTCTCCTAGCAAAGTGCTTTTCTAAAACATTTATTTATTTCTTAATTATAAATATATGAGCTTGTCAATTGGGAATATTTGAGGTCAGATAATTGGCCTCTAGATATGTATATCACCAGTGTACTTGCAGCCCAAATCTTGTCCATCCTTCACAAATACAGCCCACATCCACTAGTGTTACCTTACCCTCAAAAGTGGTGCTGGCAGACTGTATTAAATATGCAAACACACACATCCACATCCCCACCCAATTCACTGGGGAATTTCCAGGCAGTACCATGGTTCTATTAATAGAAGTGAAACTATCAGGGGCAGAAGAGTTATTTGAAAAAATGTCTCGTCTGTGCCTTGCTAATAAAAAGTCACTGCAACACAACATATCTTTTGGCAAAACTGTGGGGTTATGTGAGGTCAGTGGTGTTCCACCATCTGATAAGAGGGGAGAGAGAGAGAGAGTTTGGTAAAGAAACCTTCACAATATTGTTTTTACAGGTATTGCAATCTGCTTGTAAACTGTGTTTGCCTATTTTAAGTGACTGTGGTTGTTGTGGCCTGAAAGCCCCTGTATAGATGAAAGTCTTCAGGGGCTACACATAAACAGTGACCACAAGATGTTACAAAACTTAACTTGTTCACTGTGATTTGGATGCAAATTTGTAATAGATTTATGCATACAGAGTTCACTATGGAATGCACGTATCCTACTGCCCTGTGTGGAGCTGAATGGTCACTCAGAATTTACTTTGAAGTGTTCCAATCAAAGGAGCCCAGCTGTGATTAAGACAACATTAAAATTAATTTGCTTTCAGGCTTTTGTTTTCTCCCTCTTACATTCTTTCTGTATCATGAGACAGTAAACTGCTTCTTTTGGAAGAGTAGGGGTGAAGGGGATGTTTACAATTATTTGAATTGCAAGCTGGATAGTGGTTGTAAGCACCTGAAAGTGTGAGGTTGAGTTGTGGGGTGTGAAGGGAAATTGCCAAACTGTGGAGAGTGAATTAAGGGCAATGACAGTGGAGGCTGAGTGGGTCACTGTGGGAGAGGGAAAAAATGTAGCAGGCAAAAAGGCAGGACTTGTATGAAAACAGGGCCGAACAGAGCACAGTTAGTTAAGGAGTGGGACTGGGAGGGTGGGAGAACAACATAAAAGCAGAAGGTAACAGGAAGACCCTACACATCTTGATTACAAATGTTGAATGTTAAAAAGCAAAAGCTACGAAGGCTGATACTCACACTGTCATTGAACAATGTGAATCTGTGTTACAGGCATGTCAATGCTTTGGTGACATTACTATGAATTCCTAAATACTGTTCAACAGCTTGAAAAAATATAATGGGATTTAGTTAATTTTTTCTTGAGTGAAATACTGTTGCATGTATTTGAATTTTATAACTTTAAAACTTTAAGCGCCTCCTTTTTTGTTACATTTCTATCCTTTCTTTATATAGGAGGAAATAACCCTACTTTTATGCCTTTTGTATCTTCACAGAATACTTGAGCTAGACCTAATAGTTAGAGATGAAGATGGAAATATCTTGGATCCAGATAAAACCAGTGTAATCAGCCTATTTCATGCACATGAAGAAGCAACTAATAAAATCACTGAGCGAATCAAGGAGGAAATGGTAGGAAAGATGGCCAAACTTTATGCTTCCTTGGCTAAAATCCAGACAAAAAACTAGTCTAAGGGTGGAAAGATGCAACCTTGTGCCATAAAAATTGTTGGAAACTTCTCTCTGACTTTATTAGTAGATCCACATTCATGTTTTATGAAGCCTCAAATTGAATTAGTTGCATTTGTGCACTGGATTCAGGCTGTAGGCTGGACTGAAACCCTGTGTCTAAAGCTCGTTTTAAATCTACCCTTCCTATATGGATCTCATTCCATCTGTGGGCTACTCAGTAGGCTGAATTGCATTGTGAATAGCTTGGAGTTCAGGCTGCAAACCATGACTGACTGACCACAGCTCGTTTTCACAAGATCTTGTGACAACACTAATTGTTTGTTAAGTGTGGCTGCTTGCTAGTTAGTCTGATGAAGCTGAAGAATTCAGGCTCACTGAAGAGGAACTAAGGTGAACTCAGCATAATCTTGTGGACACTAGAAGTCTGTGTGCCAAAGCAAAGCTGACAAGTGCATAAATTTAATCTTTTAAAATGCAAAGCAGGTGACTACACTTCCTTGACCTTTTGCAATATTAAATCTCTGCAGGGACCTGTAAGCCTCTTTGGTTCTTTTCTCCATTTCTGAGAAAGTAAAGTATTAAAAAGCAGTAAAACACTCGACAGAAAATAGTTGGGTTGTCATGACATTTCAATAAGACCCATGACAAAATGCTGGAAAACAGATTGTAATTAACTGACAATATAAGGACAGTAAAACGTGGGAATCTGCAAGAGCCTGTGGTGACTTGTTTTAAAAATAGAGACAAACAATGGATTTAGGCCATCAAGTGTTAAGTAGCTGCTTCTGAGTGGCTAAAATGGGATGTAGGTAGAATTCAGGAGCCTATTTTTCAGTCGGTGAACCTGCTCAGCTGTGTCCTGATCTCAGCATGTTATTTGTCTCCTCTTCAGAGAGACTTACTTCATTTTGCTATTGCTTCTAGCACACTGAAAACCCCACTGTGATGTGCATTGTAGGCGTTCTGCTACAGCTTACTGTGTTCGAAAATATATTCTTTCAGGCTTGTAGGCTTGTCCTGTGCTGACATCTTGATACTTGCCCTTCCCTTAAAAGTGGTGAGAATATATCCCCCCCTACATAATTGCCTACTGGCAGGAGAACTGGCCTAAGACATGGGAGTCATAGAATCATAGAATATCTCAAGGTGGAAGAGAATTATAAGAATTATTGTGTACAACTCCCTGCTCTCTTTTTTAAGTTTAGCTGCTACCTATACTAGAAAATGAAACTTCTTGAAGTATTGCACTGTTTTAACTAATGGGTTATTATTAACTAATGATTTTCCTTCTCCTGAGTAGTCAAAGGACCAACCAGATTATGCATCATACTCCCGACTGTCTTCATCCCCCACCCACAGCCTCTATGTCTTTGTGAGGAATTTTGTTTGCAGAATTGGAGAGGATGCAGAACTCTTTATGTCACTATATGATCCACAGAAATCAACGATTATAAGGTAAAGCTTCTTCTTTTGATTGCACAAGGGTAGTGAAAGGAACCAGCCAAAATGAAGTAAAATAGTTGTCCATGTGCTATAATAATATAATAATGGAAATAATGCAGAGAATATGTTAATGAAAGGAAGAAAAGCAAAAGCAAAGTGAACTGTGGACAGACCTAGTTGCTGTTTGCTACTAAAGGATTCTAAGTTTCTAAATATTTTCATAAGTAATTTCTGGACTGAATAATTCAGAAGTTTGGAGAAGGCTGAGCCCATTTCAAATTTAAGAGCTTGTTCCTGACGGGGAATATTGTGGTGTTTGGAGTAAAGTGCTGAAAGTGGGGGAAGTGGAAAACGATTAAAGTAATTTATAAATTTCTGGATAGGTTAAGATTCTGTTGAGTATTTCCATCAAACAGACTATGATGATGATAATGTTTCCTCCAAAAAGGGTGCCTGTTTGTGTTATGTTCCAGTTACTTTTTCAAACTTACTGAAGATACCTGTATAGTGTTTTTCTTGTCTCTTTAGTCTGGTATTAGATTTAAACCACCACCACAGACTGTTCTTTATGCAACTTTTGTGCTGTGTAAGGGAAGCATTTTTAAATCCCTTGACAATGACATATTTATCTTCAAAACAGTGAGAACTACTTGGTGAGATGGGGGAGTCGAGGCTTTCCAAAGGAAGTTGATATGCTCAACAATCTTAAAGTGGTGTTCACAGTAAGTGTTTTCCAGTTTGCTTCACTTCATATTTACAAATGAAATTGTCTTTTCTCTGTGGTCACTGTCAAAACCCGTAATGAGTCAGCAAGATGAGGGAAGCATAGGTAATCTTAGAGCAAGATGAGCAGTCATTGAGTTCTTTCAGGCAGTGACAATACTTCAGTGGCCCTTCTTCAAACCAATTTGCTGCCTCATGAATTTATTGATGATTTGATTTATTTGGCTTTATCTGCTGTATCTCTTGATTGCTATTATTGTGTCTATGTGATCTTATATATTTTTCAAACTTTAAACTGTCAGTTTTTTCATCCTTTTTATGTACTCAGGTTTTTTTGCTTGTTGGGTTTTTGGAGTTTTGTTTGGTTTGGTTGTTTTGGTTTTTTTTGTTTAGGTGGTTGGTTTTGGTTGTTGTTGGTTTTTTTTTTTTCTTTTCCCATTGATTGCTGAGATTCAATTTATTACTGGAGGTCCTGTTTCAATTTCACAACTTGTCTTTTCCCCAAGTAACACTATGATTCTTTTTTGTTTGTGTCTTAGGATCTGGGAAATAAAGACCTTAGCAGAGACAAAATTTATTTAGTTTGCCAAATAGTCCGAGTTGGAAGGATGGACCTGAGAGACAGTAATTCCAAGAAATACACCCAGGGGCTCCGGAGGCCCTTTGGAGTGGCAGGTGAGGGATATCTGAGTGATATCTGCCAACCCTGCACCACAGAATCCCTGAAAGACATGTCAGAATGCACAAGAGCTCTCTCAACTGTCTGCTGTAATTTTTTCAGCCTGTAAAGGCTGCACCTACATTAGCATTTTAGTTCAAGTCAGAAATGTGCTTTTGAATTTAGTTTTGTAATTATTCATATAGTGCCAAGCTGTGCAAGTGAAAGCACAGAACCAGTTTAATAATAGATTTCCTTGCAGATGAAATAAAGTCAGTGATTATGTCCCAAAAGCACCACCAATGCTCTCATACCTGCATTCACAAGATTAGACTAAAACTAGTCTGAATTCTCCCTTTACACAGCAGCAAGTTTGTAGTGTGGCCTTTGCACTAAATGTTCTGCCCCACAAATCTACCCCTGCTAGGAAAAAACTACATATACCTTGAGGCACAAGAACATTCTTAGATAAGAAAAGCTATTTTGAAACAATTTCATACATTCTGATGATTTATCTGTTATTCTTGCAGTCATGGATATTACAGATATCATAAAAGGAAAAGCTGAAAGTGATGAGGAAAAGCAGCATTTCATTCCCTTTCACCCGTAAGAAAGTCATAGATATCTTTTTTTATATGCACAAGAAATTATTTATTTATCTCTTTGGCTGTAACAATCTGTTAAATGGTTAAAGAATAAGTATGTACTTTTTCTTCTAAAAATTTTATGTTGTAATAGTGCTAATTATTTAAGTATGGCTTGAAAAGGCATTTAAGACTTTACAGGGATTTCTCATCATGTTAAATTAACGTGTAATTCTATGAATGTGCTCGTTCAGACAGCTGGTACCATGTCTTGTTACATGTACTTGACAGTAAGCTTTACAAGCAAGGATAACTACTAATTTATGAGCTTGGTTCTGATTTGAATTTGAGAAAAATCTGAGTAAAAACTGGCCCTCCTTTAAAAAATAGTGGAATTGTGATGCAGTATCTTCAAAAGAAATGCCAGACCAGCTGGCTAAAAGTGTGATGCTGGCAAGATCAAATGCAGAGATACCAGTGGAAATACTGGAAGTAACTGTGTGTGTCCTACATAGCACTGCTGCTATGTACTATGGAGAATAAATTTAATTCTGAAAGACCCAGATGTGACACACTGGTTTATTTTTTCACCTGTTTCCAATTTGGTCCAACATGTTTGTTACGTGAGAATTTGTTTCTAAATTCAAAAGTAGCCGATAAAATTTCCAAGTTCATCTACCTGGCTATTTGTCAGGGAAAGTGGAGTGGGCTGGAGTGGCATGTTGGTGAGTGCATTCATATTGTCACTGTCACAAAACACCATTCTTGGTTGTTGACTGAATCTTTTTCACTCCAGTGTACACATAACTGAATGTGAGGGGGCTGCAGCCTGAGTGAGAGATAATGAAAATACAGAACCTATGGCAATAAGGGGATACTGCAAAGAAGACTGAGGCTGTTTGTCATTTATGTTATAAATGGTGTCTGATATATTTAGCATTTAATTCCTTAGCAGACGTTGCTGTTTCTCTTGCAGGGTAGTGGCAGAGAATGACTTTTTACACAGCCTCCTAAGCAAAATCACTGCATCAAAAGGAGACAGTGGTGGACAAGGTAAAGTGCATTTTTATTATTTTTCTGTTAAGTAACACTGTATTTTTGTGAAACTTCATTTTATGTTGGAGCTGTAGCATCACCATGGAGGTGGGTCAACTTTGAAGCTGGAATTGAGGAACCATGCATTTGTTGCAGAATCCTAGGGGCTATGTATTAGCAGTTACAGTTTTGGATTATAGAGCTTTTACTTTCATATACAGGAAGTGGGAAAAGTGAATTCTTGTCCCTGTTTTGGTGGGTGGAAGAGGCTATCGTCTGAAGACATCTGAATTTTTATTTTCCCTGCCACAAATCTAATATTTTTTTCTTTTTCTTTTCTTTTCTTCTTCTTCTTCTTTTTTTTTTGTTTTTTGTTTTTTCCCCCCCCTTATTAGGTCTGTGGGTAACTATGAAAATGCTGGTTGGAGATGTGATTCAGACTAGAAAGGATTACCCACACCTTGTAGACAGAACCACAGTTGTTGCTAGAAAGCTGGGATTCCCTGAAATAATCATGCCAGGTAGGAGGTGCTTTGTTTTCTAATAGGAAAGGATTTTTTTTTCTCAATCCCTATGTTAATGAGCATCAGCTGCTGCCTTACATATTTCTGTAATGGGTAACTCAGAAGCTCTTTAGAATTCACTCATGGTAAGTTTTGTTCCAATATTAGAGGCTTATATAAAATGGTGAAATCCTTGGAAACTATTTGCTAGTACTTATACAGAAAAGATAAAATCAAGATAGTGAGGGATAATCCTGTCTCCTCGTACAGAACTTTCTTGTCCTATAACTAGATTCTGGTGGATGTCACTTGAATTTTAAATTGACCTTGTTTTTATTGCAACTTGATAATAATAAACATGTAAGTTTACAATTTCTTGATTTTACTTGGATTTATGGCAAGATATTTTCCAATTGAAATCACTCACTGTCTGCTGTGCTCCTTTTCAAAAAACAAATAACCAAAACCTTCCTCGCCCCAACTCAAGTCAAATCTTGATACTTTTAAAGGTCATATGAATTAGTTCAGGGGACAAAATCAAAATATGAAGCTCCCTCTAGAAAGAGAACTGTGTATTCAGGGCAAATTCCTCCTGGGCTCATCCGCCACCTCACCAGCAGGTGTCGGGGCAGGACGGGAATTGTGAGCTCTCATTTGCTTCTCCTCACATCGCAGTTTCTCCTCAGCCAAGAAGAACTGAAAATCTAAGTTCAGGTGGAAAAGAATACATTTCTGTCTGTTTCACAGCAAAAAGCGAGGCACTCGTGTGCAGTGCAGTTGATCCTGTGCTCTGACAGAATTTTAATTCGTTTTTGACCTTTCAATTTCTCTTTTAGGAGATATCAGAAATGACATATATGTTACATTGCTGTATGGGGATTTTGATAAATACAATAAAACAACTCAGAGAAATGTGGAAGCGATAATGTGTGTCTGTGATGAAGAAGGAAAAGTGTTGCCAGTAAGTTTGCTCCTTTTTCTGCATGAGAGGCATAGAAACATGAGTTGCATTTTTGATGTAAGGCTTAACTTAAACACTTCTTTAAAATACCACTATTTAAAAACCCACAGGTCCTGTACTTGTGTCATTCTGTGACATCTTGTGACAAATAAATTCTATGACGTTTAAAGTGATCTATTTATTAAAGCCCTATAAAAGTCTTGCATAAAAATGTAATGAGGAATAACATTGAATGACCTATTTTAGCTGTGCCAAGGAACAAATGCTGATTCTGACAATTACTGAGTTCTTACTCTAGGGTTTTTCTTGTGGAAATTCCCAGAGGAATGCAATTTGCACACTGAAATGTTAGAAGTACCATTTTTGCTACATAACAAACCCTTGATTTGTGCCAGGAAGTCTGTGTCATTGTCCCTTGAATAAAGTACATGGCAAATAATGAAATTAGTGACAAAAATTACATATGCAACATAAATGTTTACAGTGTCTTTTTGCTTGTCTATTCCGATTTTGAAGATCTTTTGTCTTTTCCTTGGGATTTATCACCAGTTTGACATTCAGGGGGATTTTTGACCTGTCATTTTCTGAGCTTTATAGTGTTGTGATCACGAGGGTGAAATCATAATGACACTTTCTGAGATAAAATAAAGATGGAGTAAATCACTGTGGTTCATGACTTGTTTATGAACTACAACTAAGTGTTTGACCTAAAATGTAACTTTAAATCTTGATTGAAGAAATGTTTAAGATCCATACAACACACTGTAGCCCTGATTACAAAACCCTGCCTGTACCTATGACAACACCTAACCATGACTTGTATGCACAGAAGTTAAATCTATTCT
This sequence comes from Climacteris rufus, assembly GCA_013398175.1. NCBI lineage: Eukaryota > Metazoa > Chordata > Aves > Passeriformes > Climacteridae > Climacteris > Climacteris rufus. Next base: position 281,084 of record VZRZ01002792.1, on the reverse strand, counting down.
GTATTCCGCCTAATCACATTTAAGCTGCTTAAAACACATATACACAAAAGTATTCCTTAAAGAAATAAACCTATTACAATGCATTAAATCTTGCATTCCTGTCTTAGATATACTCAGTTCTGCAGATATATAATTTCTGCAAATACTATGAGAAATTGGATTTGTCATGTCTATGAGCTGAAATATAACACCTGCTTTCTGTGGGTACACACCTGTTTTCTGTGAGTAATATGCCTTAGATTCATTTAACCAGCAATTTTGAGGAGTTAATTGAAATGCTCTTGAAGGCAAGTAATAACAACAGTAAGTGGTTTTTCATTTCAGCCTACAAAAAACCTCAAATCAATAAACTCTCAAACCCAAGAATTTATATTAATGTTTCTTAGAAGATATATGTTCACTACACAAGAAACTGGTTGGTTCTGTTTAGGTATCAAGCTAGTTCCAGCTGCAGAACCTGTCCTTGATTTACTGTTGCAAGGAAAAGGACTTTTTGTTCCAAATGACTCACAGGGGTGACAAACAAGTAGGTGCAAAAACCTTGAAAAATCTCCGCTCAGGCAGATGAGACACTTCTTTCTGCAATTAAATTCCTCTGAGCAGACTATACAAACAATCTTCAGGTATCAGCATCACTCCCTTCTGGTCACAGGGCATCCTGGTGTTTGAAGCAGACTTTTAAGATTCACTGAGTCTTCAGCGGGAAAATTGCACCTTTGAGGTAGTTAGTTTAGCCTAGATTGGGTTAGTTTAATCTGTGTCTTCAGTAGAGAATTTAATGTTTGCTTCCTTCAGGAGCTTTAGTTCTGTGTCTGACAGGTATCAGAGCTCTTGGTGCCTCCCTGACCAGCAGTAGCTTTTACTCTGCATGTACGACTCAGCTGCAGTCACCCAGAACAGATGGATGCAGGCTGAGTCTTCACAGATTCACTAAGAAAACGAAATTCCTAGGAAAACACAAGTTTTGAACCCCATCAAACATTTAATTTGGCTCTATCCTATCTCTGAGAGTCTTTAGAAAATGGGAAGTTCATAGTGTGTATTGTTGGTACCTCTACAACTTCCAGTTTGGAAGTCACCTCAGGTGTGTGGCCTAGTGCTTCTGAGACTATGATGGCATAGAGTATTTGAAACTAAATAGAGAAATAAATGGAGTAATTAAGGTAGATTTTTAATTGGTTTTCCTTTTGTGTTTCTTCTACTAATTGAGACGATTTGGTTACTTTAATTCATCAGTTAGAGAAATCAAGTCTGTTTTAAGTTCCTCACAGCTCTTCTTAGAGCCATATGTGACCCCTGTGAAATGCATTTACACTGGCTCTCCCCATAGATTATGGTAAATGTTTACTGCCATTGTGTTCAGAGGCTTGAAAAATTGAGTATCTTCACATTAGTGCTTCCCCTCTGTTGGTGCTGTCATTATTTAATTTGGAAAGATGCCATATCCAGTCAAACCCGCTGTGAGGGTGGGAAGCAGAGCCTGGGAGGGGAAGCCATGTCCCACGGCTAGGGTGGGATTCCCAGGTCAGTACTCCAGTGGAGGTTCTATTTGATGATTCTTTGGTTTTGTTCAAGTTAGAAAAATTTACTCAAAGAGTCACTAAGCACTGTTTCTTCCCTCCTTTTGTAAGAATGCCATTTGCCTGGGAGCAGGGGACAAACCCGTGAGCGAGTACAGATCTGTTGTCTACTATCAGGTCAAACAGCCACGTTGGATGGAGACACTGAAGGTATGGTGTGGATATTTCCCACTTGCTTTTTTCACTTCTTAATGCCTCAGGCAGAAAGGTCTACACAGCATCAGCTTCTTCTAAAAAACATCTTGTCCCTGACTACAGCCGAAGGATGGACTCTTAGTCATACATCACTTATTAGAGATACATGATCACTGAGGCTTGAAATTTGGCCTAGAAAGTGATGTGTAGATTTTGTTCAGCAAAACAAATGAGATCATCTTAGATAACCTTATGTCCTAACAGGGCTCATCAAAAGTGAAATACTGCATTTGTTCTATTGTGGTGAAACAATGGAGATGAGGAGTTTCAATTAAAAAACCAACAAACAAGACCAAGCCAAAATCCAAATGAAAGCATTTTGATTTCAAAAAGAAAAAATTGTCTTGTTTCTCTTTAGAGACACACTAATAATTATCTAATCAAGCTTTAATGTCTGTGATTGGAAAGTGGCCAGAAACTGCCAGAAACAGTTCTTATAAAGCAGTGTCAGTTTTGCCTGTTTTTTAAAGACAAAATAGCCATGTATGACAAGCTTGCAAGCATTATTTTATCATTATCATTTAAAGTGTGTTGCTGTGATGGTTCAGGACAAAGACGGAATGGAAGTGTGATTTCAAAGAGAAGCTGATTTGTTGTTTAGAAAACGTTGACCCATTCTGTTTACTGCTTATTATAATAGCTCCTTTTAAAAATTGTTCTGTAATTCAGACTTGTGTACAGGATCACTAACAGTAGATTCTATTGAAAAACATAGTTCATGTTAAGTGGTGTTGTGCAGTAATATTTGTAAAGCGAATTTGTGAATGGGCACAAAGGTGTGCAAGTCCTTAAATTTTTAGGACTATAAACTTGATAATATGAAAGATTGTGCTTTTTCTTATGCAGCTGGCCTTTCCTGTTGCATGTTTGACATAAAGTGTGCTGCTTTAAAAATAAAGCACTTGCAAGTTCCTGAGATTCTCCTCCAGGCTTTACACTAAATTTAATCACAAAAAATATAGTCCATTTATTTTGCTGGAACTTTCATACCCTTTTCACTTCTTTATTAAATTGGTTGTTAATTTCTGCATATGAAATGTGGAAGTTGCACAGTGCAAAGGTGTTTTTTAGTTCTCTGTGGTTAACAGGGTGAGTAGTAGGACTGCACTGTGCTTATTTTCTAGTGTACCTGTGTGCATTAATTCACTGGGTTCTGTGCTTCATTGCTTTGGTGGTGAAAGACATTGAGCAAAATTTAACAGATGACTGGTTATCAGCCACCACTTCTGCTACTGTGATCAGGCTCAACAGTTTTAAATGATGTGAAAGGAATCATGGAAACAGCAGAGTGGTGCTTATTTTTTCTGAAATAGGAGCTCATTACATGTGAAACCACCTTCTGTCCCCAGCCCCGTGACTCTTACTATTTTCTGATTTTACAAAAGGTAGCAGTCCCCATTGAAGACATGCAGAGGATACATCTGCGCTTCATGTTCAGGCACAGGTCAACTCAAGAGTGTAAGTAGGGAATTTTTACTTTAGTAAATTTTCCTTCATTGATGGGTAGTCAACTCAAGAACTTTTGCTTTTCAGCTAAAGATAAAGGAGAAAAGAATTTTGCAATGGCTTACATAAGACTAATGAAGGAGGATGGAACAACTCTCCAAGATGGCATTCATGATTTGTTGGTCCTAAAGGTATGGGCTTAATTTTCTTCTCTCTTTCCCTCACAAAACATCTTTTTTTCACACTGTTGTCTCTGATTGCATTGTGTATTTACTTAGTGCTAGAGTGGTTTTATTATTCCATCAAAGATAATGCTATGTTTTGCATCTGGACAAAATAACAAGATGTAACTTGTTCCATTGTCAGTAAACATTGCTCTGCATTTTAATGAGAGAGATATTATCTAAGTACAGTAAGAGACGTTACTCTTCTTACTGATATTTGTGCTTTTGGCCTTCTGTAGTATAGAGAAAGTTATGCTGCAACACTGTATGTGGGTGGATACCATTTCTCTTGCTGGAGGTGGGGAAGTGTTTGATTCATTTGGAATCTTTTTGTCACATGAATAATCTGGGAAGGCAATCTTAGGCGACTGCTTGTTTTACACTGCTCTGTGCAGTTACTTGGTACAAAAATGAAAGTTTCAGCAATTCGGTTTTGGGTGTGAGGAATAGCTTTAGCTAGCCCTGACTGGACACAGGCAGCATCTTTGACTTTGTGAGTCAAAAAAGGAACAGATTTTTCAAGACTTTTGGATTTTTCCCCTCTTGGAGAATGGTGTCTAGTGGGAACTAAGAAACAGAAATCACTTCCAGTACAAAAGAAACTGCAGTTATTTCTCAGTGCTCTTTTCAGTAAACAAGTTTGCTGTAACATTAATGTCAAGTGAGATGCATGCAACTAAATCAAGTCGCTTAGACAAGCAAAAAAAGATTAATGACAGTGTATAGTTATTTATCTTCTCTTCATTGAAACTATCATTGATAACTGCTGAGACTAGAAGGAAAATTATGGTCACGTTGTGGACTGTGTGGTTAATGTTGGTTATGAAATTCCACCTAATTCATTTCTGCATCAGCTCAGTAATTTTTTTCTGAAGTGACAGCAAGGATGAGAAATGCTAAATGCAGTTGACCTAGTTTATAGTTGTGAGAAACAGACAGATTTTCTGACATATGCTTGCCTATTCTAGTATTAAAAACAGTAATTGTAAGCTGTAAGTGTTTAAAGCAGTCATACATCTGGCCTCTCAAAATAAGTAATTTGAAAACTGTTAAGTTTAAACTGTCATTAGGCATTTGAGCTTTTTGAGAGACGTTTGGGTCAAAATGTCAAGTCTTTTTCCCATTGTCTGTATAACTTGTCTCAAAAAGAGGAAGTCAAGTTTGTTTTGGTTCTAGAAACTTGGGAAGTAAATATTTGGCAAGCCTGATACAATCCTAGATGTTAGTAATGGTGTCTGTTTTGCTGTACAAGGGGTTTGCCTCTTGTGTCTCTAGGTCTCTTACAGTCAATTTGTAGCCTTACCTCTTGTTTGATAACTGCACGTTTGCAGTCACTGAACCAGATAAAACCCCAAAACTACAGAACATCTTTCTAGATGATGGTTTTTGTAGCTCCTTGTTCATGTACGATCGTAGACTAAAGGTCTGCATTTGAGTCGTGTCTGTCACAGAGTTGTAGCTTTAAGTGACAACTCAAACTTATCAGGGAAATTTTCTAGAAGAGTTTTGTTAAAGAAAAACTATGCTCTCTAAACAGAGAGGAACGTGATTTTTATTGTCTTTGTCTAAAACCACTTTCCTGTCTGGAAATCCTAGGTTGAGATCCAGAAAATCTGTGAGGGTTGTGGCATGCAAATTGATGAAAGAGAGGAGGGAGAAATACCTGTTGGTTCTCTGGTTTTGTCCTGTTCTTTCTACTGAAAAGCTTAAATTCTGTTATATCTGTGTCATTTAGTTACTGCAGCGTATTGTCTGATTTAAAATATAATCTTACCACGCCCTGATCTTTTATGTTAAAGGTCCAGATGATGCCTAATCCATTAGGACCTAAAGCAGAAGCCACACGGAATTAGGAGAGTAAAAAAGCGGTTATATTTGTTGAAGGGCCTTCAGGTACATTTAGGGCAGACAGAGCCCCCGCAGGGGCTACACCCAAAATGGACAAAGGGTCATGGGGTTTCGTACTTTTATAAGTCTGGTACATTAGCATATTGGGGTTTCATCTTCCAATTACAGCTTCAGGCAATGAGGTCATTTACTCCCAGTTTCCTCCCCCATCCCACTTTTTGTTTACATTTTTTGGGGCCTGAGACTGTAATGTGTCCTTGGGTCTCAGACCTGGAGAGGAGTTTTTTTGTCTAACCAAATGGGAAAACAGCAGCTAACATTCTGTATATGGAGCTTAGAGTTACAGACTAAAGAATTGCAGGATTACAAATGTATGAAAAATATAAAAGCTAAAATCCTAAGGCATCACAGGTATAAAAATGTAATGTGGATACCAAAATAGTGCTGCTATTCTTTCCCTCTAGAGTCCCATTTTCTATTCTTGTGTGCAGATATGATAATTGTGTTGTCTGTATCCTGTGTACAGTCTTCAGGGTGGTGCTCAGTAGTCTGTTGTGTTCCACACCTATTGACATTTTAGTGCGAGACTGGCTTTTTCTTTTATTTTGCTGGTGGTGTCCCCCATCACAGTCCCTTCCTACACCATAGTTTTGTCTACTTCTCTAGAAAGGACAAAATAAGTCTAATTTTAAATCCAGTGATGTGAAATATGTAATGAATGGTATGCTGTCTTTCAGGGGGACAGTAAAAAAATGGAGGATGCTTGTGCTTATCTGACATTACCTTCTACACGTCAGTACGTGGAAAACAAAGGGGCAACCTTGGTCAGGAGCTCGAGCACTGTAGGGGGGCTTTCAGTAAACGCTCGAGATGCATTTTACATTTCAACTCTTGTTTGTTCTACAAAGCTAACTCAGAATGGTATGTATCTCCTAAACAGGCAAGAGTTTTAGAAAGAAGACATTTGCACAAATGGATAAATCACCTTTTAAACTTCAATGTCTGTTTCTGTTCTATTAGTGGGCTTGTTGGGTCTCTTGAAGTGGCGCACAAAGCCAGAGCTGCTTCAGGAGAACCTGGAAAAGCTGAAGATTGTGGATGGAGAGGAAGTTGTGAAGGTATATCTTTAAATAGTTGTTGTAATAATAGTTATTCTTCATGCCCCTTCATACAGTTTTACTTTTGTTTAGGGTTTTCATGCAGTGTAATGCCTTTGTTAGCTTTCAAAGGACATGAGCAAAGCTCTTCATTAGAAGGAGAAAGAACACAAACCCCTGGACAGAATTCTTCACGGTGCTGGCCAGCTTTTACTTTTTGATCTCAAATGTCTCTGATATTGCTTATTGTTAGGCTGGGGGGATTTGCAAGATTACTACTAAAACTTGTCTGCTTTCTCTGGTAATTAATTTATTAGGATACTTTTCCTGCTTCCTATTGTTTTATTTTGCTGGAAATTTTGTGCATGAGAGAATTCAGGAATATTATTTGGAGTAATTTCTGCTTTGATTAGGTGCTTACATGTATATCACAGGTCAACTTTTGAGCATGTGCAGAAAATATTATTTAAAAACTTGATAGGACTTGAAGGCAGTAATGGTAAAATATTTTCCACAATCTCTGTTCATCTATTTGCTTTTGTCTATCTGAAACATAGCAAACAATTCCTATTGCTTTCTTTGGAGTTCTTAATATTAATTTACATGTTGATATTACACCAAAAATGTTATGTACCCAAAAAAGCACTTTCTTAATTTAATGAGTATAATATGAATAAAAAATTGCTACTATTTTGGAAAATGGCAGACACTATTATATTTGTGTCTTTAAACATAAACATTGGATATCTCTGGAGAGAAAGAAGGGGAATTTAAAAAAAAGGGAAGAAAAAGGAGGAGTGGATTTTTTTTTAACGCAAGATTTGTGTCCCAAGTCACTGAGGTACTTTCTTTGATTTAGAGCAGACTTTGAATCAGACCACAGAAGTATGAAGAGTGTTTTTAATCATCATGTATATGTGAAAATAGCAACTACTAATCTGTGTCACTAAGGAACTAGGAATGCAGTTTTAACAAGTTATGTCATTTATATAATATTTTTATCTTTTCCATAAGCTTGGAGTTAAGCATGTATTATTGATTGCTCATGTGTCTGAGGATGTAGGTTCTTAAAATTAAATCAGCTAGAGCCTAAATCCTTGGAAATGTTTCCTGTATTTAAGTGATGCTTCAGTAAAGGTAATAAAATTCTGACTCAAGGAAAACCAAGTCTGCTATTGGAAAAGTTTCTTGTGAGGTTTTCAGGTTGAATTGGTTACCAGTTTGTCCTTTCATGTTGTTCCATAGTTTCTCCAGGATACACTGGATGCCCTGTTTAACATCATGATGGAACATTCCCACAGTAATGAGTATGACATCCTTGTCTTTGATGCACTGGTAAGAATCAGCACCAACGATTTTGTGTATCAAAGTAAAGAACTTCATAATTTTGAACAAGTTATCAAGTTGTTAATTTCAGGGAATTAGTCTTAAAGTCTCTACAGAAGAGATAGAATATTACCAATTGACTGAAAATCAAATTTCTTTAAAAATTCTTAAATACTAAATTTTCAGAAATATTTTTAGAAAGTTACTATTTCAATTTGAAATGTGATTTTGGCTAATTGTGTCCATGTCTGTTTAGATCTATATCATAGGGCTCATTGCAGACCGTAAGTTTCAGCACTTTAATACAGTTTTGGAAGCATATATCCAACAGCATTTTAGTGCAACACTGGCATACAAGTAAGTTTGTTTTATCTTCTTTATCTTTTTTCCTAAACCTTCACCATTGGATAAAAGAAAGTAAATCCTGCTTGTGACTTTTCTGATGTGATTAATGGTGACTGCTGTTTTGATGCTGCTGTTTGCTGATCTGCCTCTGAGACACATATGATAAGTAGAATTAATAAACAAATAGCAAATAATTTGGGGTTAAATGATTCTTTTGTTTCCTGTTGTCTGGATTGTGCTGGGTCTGGGCACTTCACCTGTATCCTGTCAGAATTATCAAAATGTATTTTGCTGTAAAGCCTCTCCCTTTAAATACCTGGTCTTAGGTCAAAATGACTCAAGTGAGGACTCGAGGTTGTCCTGAAGCCATTTTCATAGATTTCCTCCTATTTTTTTACATCAAGCAAACTCAAGGGGAAAACAATTGTTTGGGAACTGTCAAGTCTTCATATGCATTTTAGTCTGATGTTGCATCAGGAGGGTTTCAGTGCAGTGAACTGGAATTTTGGTATTTGTTACGTGTTCTGCTGTGAAACAGTTCTAGCATTTGTTATATGGTCCTGCCAGTGGGCAGGTGGATGGACTTGTGGTAGATTATTTATCTATTTGTTTATTTATTTATTTATCTATTTATTTATAACTCTTGGAGCTTCCACATGATGTCCAGATGGGAAGACATGGATTCATAGAAGAGGGTAAAAACTGTGAAGACATGTTACATAATAAATTTAATCCTGGACTCCTACTTTATTTATAAAAGGCTTTTGCAGATGATGGTAGGTAGGATAAAATGACTGAATTATGAAGGAGGTAACACCTTCAGCTAGTGCTGATCTCTGGGATGTGCTATAACAGGATAGACTTGTTTTTTTAATCTACCTGATGTCTTGTTCTGGCAGCTTAATGGAGTAGCAGACTGAAGCAGAACTTTGATTTGGAATATGAATAGTACATGGAAGACCTTAGCTGAAGGTTTGGAATAGATGAGGATATCTTCTAGTGCCTGTGCTGAATTTGCATCAGTTCTCACTCAACAGAAAATGTCACACAAATCATGCACTAGAATATGAGTTTCCTAGAGTTGAAGGGCAGCAGTGCAAAATCAGCCCTTTCTCACATCCCAGGAAAGTTGAAGTGAGCATTACTGGGCTCAGAAAGCTCAAGCACAAACTATGTGCTCTTCTTTAATCCTCTCACTTCATAAGTAATAAGCACATGTAATTTAATGCTTTATATTACTGTGAAAGAAGAGAAGGAAGGGTACAGAATTTCTCAGGACAACCTTATTTGCATAAAATATTGCTAAGACTTAGGTTCCTGGGAGTTTCTGATTACTTAATACCATAGAGGCAAAACAATACTGTTTGTGATTGTTTCCCCCATCATGTGTTTTCCTAGCATTATTGATTCAATGCACACCATGGAAGATTTACTCTGTTTCAAGAATCATTTATGAAATAAACAGGTGTGTGTGGCCTAAGTCCTAGTAAGGAAATATTGTGCCCCAGACATATAACTATGTAATGATACAGTTGGTTGGCCAAACTGTCACCTATTTTTTCTGTTCCTATTTAGTCATCCTTTCTGATTGTAGAGAGCTCTGAGTGGGTCTAACACGGACTGCCCTACATACAAGTTAGATAAATTTTGTTCCAACTCAGAGAAGCTATCAAAAGGAGTGAATGGAAGCACACAGTGGATGTAATGCCCAGAAGGCTGAGAGACTGAAAACACAGTATTTTGGTCCTGAAATGTGACTTAGGCTGGTGCAGTGGGCCTGGGGGTGTGTATTAGTTACACAGAGAGTTGGTTGGTTGGCTTTGTTTGTTTAGGGCAGGGGACAGTAGGTTTTCATTTTCGCAGTGATATAGGAAAAAAAACCTCAACTGCCCTTATCTTAGTTCTTGTGGCTACATTAAGACCAAGATTGCATCAATAATACTGGTTTAATCCCCTAAAACAATTCTATAACAATAAATTAAGGGTTTTAGTGGAAAAGTTCATCTAAAACTTTCCGGTCTGGTTGTGTGTTTAGCAAAAAATTGCTTTTAGATACAAAGTAAGGAGGTGTTAAATACAAAGGAAGTGTTAAATAGTTTTAGCAAATATTGCTGTGTACTGGAATATTGTAATATTTACACGCAATTAATTAGAGCATGTAGTGGTGTTTAATCACTGCTTGGTGTAGGTGGGCAGAAGTAATATTGTGTGCTACCCTGTGCATGTGTATTTCAAACTTTTGTAAAAGTGCTTCCAGGATTGTGTCATGCTGCTCTTTTGGTATTTCAGATTGCTCTCTAGCTCATGCAGCTGAGAATTTGCTCCTCATTTGTTCATACTGACAGAATTTGTGCAACATAAGCACAGAAATACATGCAGTATGTTTTGCAGTGTGTGCTTGACTAAGCATGAAGGTGTATTTAGAGTGGTCAAACAAGTAAAAGAAGTTAATTAAAAAATAATAATAATTTTAAAAATTATTTTAAAAAGTGGTTTTTTAACTTCAGGAAATTAATGACTGTTCTGAAGACGTACTTGGATATCTCCAGCCGAGGGGAGCAATGTGAGCCTATCCTAAGAACTCTGAAAGCACTGGAATATGTTTTCAAGTTCATTGTTAGATCAAGGACATTATTTTCACAGTAAGTACCCAGCTATTGCTATTTAATGAGCTGTCTAATATCAGAAATAGAAGGAGACCTGAGAAATAGAAAAGGTTGATTCTAGAATAGACCTGGTTTTTATTTTTACAAATAAAACATAAAAACTGGCAACTGGCCTAAAATATAGGTATTGCTGAGGTATTTTTTTTGGGAGGGAAAATTAAAAAATCTGCTTTCTCATTCTCAGTGTAAGTTCCAGAGATGTATTTGGTAATAGCAGCAGGTTTCAAAGGGTGATTATTCTTTGTGTCAGGTGGCTTGGCCTAAGACCAGTGGATGGCCAAACGTCGCAACAGATGGCTGGAGGCTGGAGACTTGTCCTTGAGAACACAGTGTTCAGCAGCCCAGACTGTGCATGGAACAGTGTCACTTTCAGCAGTCATGGTCCAACTCAATTGAGATTTAAGGAAATTATAGGGAGGACTCAATGGACTAGAGGTGTTTAGCTCAGGCAAACAGAGGAGGTACAGTTGTTACAAGTGGTACTCTGGTTTAGGGGAAAGGGAGGATGGGAGAATGATGTGGAAAGAGAAAAATTACACATTAGTAACTGGGCTCTCCCCATATACCACAAACCCATTTCCTTGCTTCTTTTCTGCTTCACCTGTTTCCATATATCCTGAGCTGGTTTCCCCCTATGGCTGTGCTGATGTCCCTTTGCCCCTGGCTGAAGGACTGCAGGAGCAGGGGACAGGCAGGGGCAGACTCAGGCCTGCAGGGAGAGCAAGTGGTTGGGTGTTGTGTTCCTGGTTGGCATTCAGCAGAACAGGAAGGTGTTCTGTTTTAGCTCAGTGGGACCTCTAATACAGTTTTTCTGTCCATTTAAAACAAACAAAAAAAATCCATATAGATTTATAGTTTTGTAAAATTAAATCTGTTCACTGAATTATGAAGTTTTGGTTGAAGCAGGAGTAGATTCAGAAGTTATTTGCTGCCCTTAGAAATATTTTTGTCTCTAAGAACTTACTATTTATAGATGGATACAGGTAAACAAGGAGTAAAGCTGTATAAGGAAGGAGATGGTGCTCATGAGCAGAATATAGCTTTATTTTATATTTTTATCATAGGTGTCATGGCAGAAGGAGACATTAGAGTTTTGGTGAAGGAAGCATTTTGTAGAGGATTATGGAAAATTTCTTGTCTGGGTGAAGGTCAGAAGACAGGGCTTTGTTTCAGGGAGAGCTTTAGTCCCCCTTTTAATTCCTCATGTTATCTAGCAGCAGAAAGTGTACATTGGACAACAGGTTATTGCAAATGTTGCATATTCAGGTCACTAGCTACACATATCTACTCCTACTTAACTAGAGGTCTGAAACTCTAAATTCATGGGACAATTATTATTGTTATTGTAGGCAGTCTTACGTTTCAGGTTGAGAAGAAAAGCAAATGACACTCAATACATGACTTTAGAAAGAGATTTTTCTCTTCTGAGAGAGCAAACAGTACAGTGAAGAGGCAGCACTTAGTTCACAGTATTCTACTCCCATTTCAGGGTTCTCTTGTCATCTTGGCTTTTTTCTTAGCTTATTTTTCTTTAGCTCTTGACAGCTGTTTCACGTAACTAATTTCACATGTCACCAGTTTTTTCACTGTTTATGTAGGCAGTGTTTAGTACTAAGAGCCAGGATGAACAATAGAGGAGAGATAATCTGAAAGATTCAAACTTTAGGACAGGGAATGGAGAAATAATGGAGTGAGCTCAATTTAAACGCACTTTGAAACTTTTAAGTGTCAAATAGAAACTTTTTTTCAAAAAGCAGTCTGGTTAATGGGCCCAGTAAAAATAGCTCTTTGGAAAAGTGGCAATAGAGGCAGAAGACAGAAATAGTGATAATTTGTGAAAAATATCCTAGAGTGGCTCAGTTGTAGTGGGAAAAAAATCAACTTTTTTTTGCATATAAGCCACTTTGAAAGTCAGATGACTTATATGAGCTCAAATCTGGGAGGTGTCGTGGTGTAGAGCCTTTTAAAACAATCAAAAGTGGTTATATAGTGTTCAGACTGAAGAATTTCTGCACAATACAGTGAATAGCAGCTATAACCCTTTGGGGAATTATCTATGTACATAATATTAGATCAACTTATGAAATTATATTTAATTTTAAATCTGTTACATTTAGGATGATGAAAGTTTCTGATTCTGAAAGGATAACCTAATGCATCTCTCAACAGGTTATATGAAGGAAAAGAACAAACAGAATTTGAAGAATCTATGAGGAGACTCTTTGAATCCATCAACAACCTGATGAAAAGCCAGCATAAAACTGCTATTTTGTTGCAGGTTGGTGTGTGCTTGGAAACCAGTTGGATTTGGGTAACCTATATGTTATATAGGTTTTGTTTGTGGGCTTTTTATTTTTTAATCTTTTTAAATCGAGGAAAAGAGACTGTTAGGAAATTTAACCACTGTGTCTCTCTTGTTATTCCCCTCTATTGGAAGATCAAGTTGTCTAATAAATTTGAAGCCTAGTTGGAAAAGGTCAGGACAAGACATATTCATAGAAATTCTATGAATGTAGTAAGCGAAAGAACCAAAACACAGATTCTGGAATCTTTCAAGGAATCTCATGACATGAAGCCTTCAGTGGGACCTGAATGTTTAATTCTTGAGTTTCTTCAGGTAATGCTAAATGGGGATTCCACTCTTTTTGCAGGAAAATTAAATTTTATTGTATCACCCTTTGGGAGGTACGTTATTTAAACAGCCGAAAATAGTATCAGGGTTTGCCATTCATGCCAATCTTAGTTATTCTAACACTTCAGAATCTGATGTTTTAAAGAAAACTAGAAAAGGAGCTATTAACATCATAAATATGGAATAATTTGCAGTTCTGTATTAAGATGGAAAAGTACCAAGATTTCCTGTAGAGTAAAATGCAGAGGATTTATTAGGCAACTCTAATATTGATGCTTCATACATTCTTTATTAAAAACTCATTGTTTTTATTGGGCTTGAATTTCCTCTGGTTTTGTGTTTTGATTCCTTTTGATATGACTTAGATTAGAAGTGGAAGGCAGTAAAAATGTCTGTCTTGAATAAAACCTCAGGTGGCTGCTCTTGAGATTTGTATTAGCTGACACTGCATGGAGTGCTAATGTGCAACTGCAAAAGAGCTGAAAAAGTAAATACTACTTTAATTGCATAATACCATGGTTACAGTAATGTTCTAAATGCATTTGAAAATCAATCAGATACACTGTTATTTGGTAATTCTCTAGAAGCCTTCCTGGGAATAGTTTATACATTTGAATACTGCATCAGAAGAAGAAACTTGGGAAGGAGAAAAAGTGTCTTTAAAGTAATACTGAAGGAGTTTATATAACAATGTTTACTCTTATGGTACTTGTGCTATCAATATGTTAATTAAGAAATAGATCTTGGAGGATTTTATGCAGTTTGGGAGAGCATGGCACACCACTGCGTCCGACCCTTCCTGGATCTCCAAGGGGCTGTGTGGGATTGTCCATCTCCATTTCCTCAATGAGCAGGGCAGTTTCTCCTTGAGAGTGACAAGAACGGGTTGTGGGAAATGGTTTTTCATCCATGACTGTTGCTGGGGCACGTTAATGAGTCTGCAAGTGGCAATGCTGCCTCTGAAATGGCTGGTGGGAGTGTTTAAGAACAGGTTGTAGTGCCAGTGGCACTGTGGCATTGCATGTTCTGAGGAATGATGGTTGTGCTTACCCTCATTTCCATAGTAGCATGTTTAATGCTAGTTCTTAATATGATAGCTGTTTAGCAAAAATTCATGATATCCTGCCTTATATTCCTAGAGAAACAGGAAAAACCTTGAAAATGGAACTGAGCATCTCTCACAAGGATTAAAGAAAAGAAATCTAGGCTAATTTTAAAGAGCAAGTGAGTGAGTTTGAAAAAAAGGCTGGCTATTGAGCAGTTATGCTTTGCTCAGTACCATCTTGAAAATTAAGATTTTTGGATTTCTAAGGAGTGCTGTCTGTTGTGAAAAATGGGCCCTATTTATTCATAACCATGAAGCGCTAGTGTGTTTTGGGTATCTAAATCTGCATGAAGTACTGTAAGCTTTCTTTTCAGCAGGAATATTTTATGGCAGATGTGAAATACTGGTTTATATCATAACATTGCTGTTGTTCCAACTACTGATGACTCATACAGCTGTGTCTCTGGGAGAAGCCTACAAAGAGATGGCTTTCCATACCGGAAATAAAATGGCTTTCCAAGTAAATAAAAACTACTGTATTAGTGTTATAAAATTCTTATAGGAGAGGCTTGGAATGAGAAGTGTCCAACTGTAGTTTAGTGCTGGCTGCTGGAAATAAGTTTAATGAGGGAAACAAAATTAAAATGAACACTCCCACTTCATCATGAGCTCCATAGGCAAGTCAGCCACAGTTTTCACAAGGGACAGTGTTTCTGTGCCTGTTTGAGGAGACTTCAGTGATGGTACTTGAGACTCCTGCTCTGGTAGGTGGATGCAGGCCAGAAAAATTGAGATAATTTCTGGTGAGAGGGAGGAGAAAGGAGTAGAAAGAAATTCATAAATCTGCCTCTCTGCCTAAATCCCACACTGATTTCCCTTGGGAAATTTGAGATGACATTGATAGATGTTGTAGTAGTAATTTAAATTGCAGAGTAAAGGTCAGGTGATTTTTCAGTGATTTTACAGACACATAGGACTCCACAGGTGTTACACTTTACATATCCAGGGAGGACAGTTCAGAGAGGCTGTTGGAAAAATACAGGAATAATCAGAATATCAAAACCAACTTAAATCTGTCACAGTTCAAATTATCATTGATATGAATTAAAGTGGAACATAGATTAGTAGGATCAATTGAATGTGTTCAAGTAGATTATGGTCTAAAGTTATCAGAAGAAAGTTTTAGGAGCCCTGAAGAAAGTGAAAGTAATTGGGTTCTTAAGATATTGAAACTTGAAATGAACTAGTTTGCAGAGCCTTGGAATGTGAATTTTTAACTCCTATTTCAGCCTTCGTTGTCCAAATGCTTATGGCGTTTAACTTTAGAAGATCTAAAGAATTATTTTGAAAACTGAAGTGTCTTGGGCTCTGGTAATTCTTATTTTTTTTTAGATTGGAATTCAGCATTTTCACCAGTAGTAACTTCACAGTCACTTTTACTGATAGAATCATACTCAGACTTGTGTTGACGATTAATTCACTAAGGAAAAGACTTTACAAAAATCACATGTTATATGGAACAGCCTCCTTAGTGCCAGAAGCACTTTATTGTTTCAATTTTATCTACTGAGTGGCATCTTACTTCCTAATCTGTTAAGTGCTGGACATGTTTACAGAAAGTTAAAAACCTATCTTTTCAGTCCTTATTCTAAAGCTGACTGGCGTGGATAGAGACTTTGACTTATTGTAATGCCTGAGCTTTGAGAAGGGCAGATATTTGGTTCTGTTTTGCAGTAATGCTCATGTAAACTTTGAACAGCTGAAGACTGAATTGTTAATTGATTGTTGGTGAACTGGGAATGTACATATTAATCCACATTATCCTTTTTTTAAAAACTTCTGGAACTGGCCAAGTGATCTCTTTTATTTAAAAATACAGATAGAATGCTTCTCAACTTCAGCATGGCATGAAGTAATTAAACTACAGTTAGGAGTATAATTTCAAGATCCCAACTTGGCTGATGTTTAAAAGACACCATCTGGACTGCACAGTGACCTGCGTGCAGGTCCTGGGATGGTGTTTTGTAGAGGGTGCCCCTTCTACTGGAGACTGGGAGTGTTATTCACCAGTGCAAGTATCAGTGTGCATGTACAGGGTAAGGATTCCTACTCTGAAGAGTTTTTTAAAATTTTCCTTGTAATTATTTAAAACAATGAATTCCGTACTTATACTGCCTCTGCAGTAGCACTTTCTGGATACTAGACTTAAACCTTTCTTTAATTTATTTTGGCAGGGATGATGTTATAGCTCTGTTACATTTATCAGTTGCTTTTCTGTAGCCATTGCTGGTGAATTTAAGTTTTTAGAGATATTTTTTCATAAAGCCTGTACTTCTGGAGGAGAGACTCCTTGAAATCTAGAAATCATTTTCCAGGACTTGTAAATAGTTTGGTGAAGGGAGGCTCTGGAGGTGAGGGGAAGTAGGGAGGTGTCAATACCTTCTTCCTTTCTCTGAGCACTCACAGGGAAAAAAAGCACCCATCACTTTTAGCAGATGTGTTTTGTGTCTGTGTAAATCACCCTCTATTTGTGGGGAATAAAATTGGATGGGTGATTTTTAAATTTCAGATGACACATTTTTAGGTTGTCCTACTGTTGACTTCTGACTTGTATTCTGTGAGTGTGCCCTTTCATTGACCAGCTTGTGGTCTTAACCTTAATTTACAAATCAAGCCCCTGCTTCTTTTCCAACTGTTCTGTTCCCCAACTGACACACCACATTTGACCTACAGATGGTCTTGTCTGTTGCAAATGTCATCTCTCCCCATCTCGCTCCTAGGCACTGATTTGAGAAAGCACAACTCCCAATGCTGTGCATGCTTTCAGCAACCTCAGATGACATGTTCTCAAGGTCACTGAAACATAGGAAAAAGAAATTGTCTGTGGCATTGAAAAGTTTGAAAAATAATGTAATATGAAGATGCTTGCTCTCATTCTTTCCCATGCAGTTTTGAACCATCCTACTGCTGCAGTAGATTCTAAGGACTTTATGCATCTTTGTACAGCTTTCTTATGAAGGAATAAGACTAGAAAGGTACTGACAGTGCTGCTTTGCTTGTGGTGCACAATGGGGGATGGCACAGCAACTTCTTAGAGTTGTCTTGATGGCGAGTAAAATTAGATTAAGAAACAGAGCACCAGTGATTTCTTCAAATGTACTTTTCTTCTCATGGGTACTAGAATTTCATGAATATGTATAATGTAATGCTGCAAAAAGAGGGCAGCTAAAAATAAGCTTGGTCAGGAGTAAAGGTTAAAATAAATTTAACAGTACATTGTATATGTAAGAAATAATTTTCTGCAGTGCTGTGGGTTTATCTGTATCCCGCTTAAAAACCTAATCTCTTAAGGTTTGAAGAATGCAGAACATCTTGTACTGCTGACTAGGAGATTTTTATGACTTCATTAAGGGCAGTGCTCAATTGTGTCCATAGTGCATCATTTGAAGCAATTATTGCAAATGAAACTTGGGAGTCTAAAATAGTTATTGTAGGAACTACAGATCTGCAGAGAGGTGGAAGCTGTATCCTTCCCATTTGCCTCCTCATGCAGGTGTAGAATAGGGAATGTGTGAAGTCAGACAGCACAATAGACCAGGTGTCAGTGGAGTTGTGCTTGAAATATTTTGTGGCCACTGGTGGCTCTGTCCTTTATCAAACATCTTTCACAGTAACTGTGAATTGCTGTAAAATGAAATTCAGATGCTGCTGCTGTGCAGTCTCCTCATACAGTATTTGTTACTTGAAAAGCGAGGAACAGCACGTTGCTGAAATAAAGCTGGAGCCAGTTTCTAGCCCAACACAGGTATTTGTAGGGGTGTTTTAAATAGCCCCAGGATTTCCCAAGATCAGTAGAAGACACAATCTCTTTGTGGAAGTGGAAACAGCTTTTAAATACTCCCTTGGCCTTTCCAGGTTTGTATATGAGTGTGGGATCAGATCTGCAGGAGAATGACTTTATCTGAAGGTATCTTAAGCCAGCACTGAGTCTCTTTGAAATACTGTATTGACTCTTGCTGCACACTAAACTCTTTCTTTTTCAATCAAGGCATGAATAGTTCTTCTTTATTTTTTTTTTCTGAATTGGCTACCGCAGTGCAAGCTCATATAAATAAAAGTATAGCTTTATTGTGTTTAGAAAGTCTAAAAGAGAGCCAAAGAGAGCTGTGCTCTGATTGTCTACCTTCTAACCCCACTACCTTCAATAAAGACAAAGTTTTAACAAGGAGGTTGCTGTGTAGAGGTACAGAGAAGCATTGAACCTAGATAGGCTTCTATCAGATAGATCAGTAATAGAAAACTTCACATCGCTGTAACTTAGTTTTCAGCAAAGTGTTAGTAGGAATCTGCACCCTAAAACTGCACAGTGAAGTAAAGTACTGCAAGTTAGTCTTTATGGATAATAGCCTTAACTGTTAGTGGTGATTTTGAGCTTGAAAATTGCCTGCTGAAGTTTTCTTGTCCATGTAAGAATAGTAATGTGCCTCTTACCCATGTCAGGGTAAGGTTTGATTATCCCACTATACTGTCAAAACACCTCTCAGAAACTGATATGAAAAGAGAAACCATCACATAGCTTAGCTACAGGTGGTTGCTTTAGGAACCTGACACCCCTTTTCATCTATTTTATAAAAGGTGGCATCGTTTTGGGTGGATGATTGCTACCCTGACTTCTGCCTCTTGCACTGCATGTCTGGGATGGAATTGATACAAAGACACATAGAGCTCCTGCTCTGATCAGTGCAGGAGCTTATTTGCATCACAATGACACTGCTAGTGGTCTACAAAGAGAATATTATCTACAAAGTCTGAACTCCTCCACTGGTTGCAAATAAGATCCACTTGATACTATTGCATTTAAGTCCCTCTGTATATACTCAGCATAAGAGCCCCTATGCAACTCTGTGATGAAATGAATGTTAAAATGTGATGTAAAATTTCAGTCTGGGGAAAGAAGTTTGAGTTTATCAGTTTGGTTTGTGTGTATCTGTTTCAGTGGTGTGCTCTGCATTGTTTAGGTACATGTATAAACATACAGGATTAACATGATCTATATGTCAATTCAGGTTGCTGCCTTGAAGTACATACCAACAGTTCTTCATGATGTTGAAACGGTTTTTGATGCCAAGTTACTGAGGTGAGTCACTCTTGAACATTTCCTGGTTGTCAGCAATGAGTTCTTATTGACCATTTTAAGTCCCCAATGCTACTCCAGTTCTTACTGATCAAGGCAGTGGTGGGACCCTGGAGACAGGTTTTTTACTGGCCTCTTGTCAATATTTGTGATATATAAATAAATGTAAGTCTTAAAAAGTGTTAAAGGTTGGGAAATACATGATCTTTTGCTCTTTCTATCTTTAGTAATTCATCTGTGTGGTATTTATGACACTTTTCCTTTACTTGCAGCCAACTACTATATGAATTTTACACTTGCATTCCACCAGTGAAACTACAGAAGCAGAAAGTGCAATCCATGAAGGAAATAGTACGCAGCAACCTTTTTAAAAAGCAAGGTAAATACAAAATGCCTCTAAAGCTTTAAATAAATGTGTGAAAATCTTCAGTGACTCACATTTTGTGCAATTCACGTTTGAAATTGAGTGAAACTAATACTGAGAGAGTGTGAATACCAGAAGTCTGAGCTCTGGAGAGGATTCATCTCTTTCCACAGGATGGTGAGAGCTGTGCAAAGTGTGATTGCTGGCCTAGAGCAAGGAACAGGTGGGTCTCAGAGGAACAGTTTTGTGTGGTTTTCCTATGATATAGTGGTTAGGTGGCTGAGCTATATATCCTTTCAACCCATTTTAAGGTCTATAATGAAATTGGAACATGAAGTGAAACCTTGTGAACACAGATATTATATAAGGTCTCTGCTTGGGAAGAGGACAAAAAAAATCTGATTGTGCTGTGGTATACTCAGCTGCAATGCAGCATTTCCAGTTACAGGAATTATGATGCTTTTTAACCTTTATCAGAACTTAATGTCTTTCCCCACGCTCAGGAGTGTTAATGATACTGAAATGTCTTTATCAGAGTTGTGCTTAGATTTCCTTCGTATTGTCACAAAAAGTGAATTTTTGCTGAAGGAATCCTATCAGAGAAGCCAAGTTTTACATTACTGACTTCACCTCCAGTGCCAATTGTTCTGACTCCTCTCTTGTGGACTGGATGGTTGCTTCTCTCTCAGCACCTTATTGCTGTGTAGATAACCTTCAGAACTGGAAAGGCACGCACACTACTCGGATGAATTTCAGTTTCTGACAACTTATAGATAATGATTCCAGGAGCTTGACAACACTGGGTAGCAAATAGTGCTGTATGTGAGTAGATTGAGAGAGCATTGCTTTGCTCATCTCATTCTGGGTTGCCAGGAGAGTGATGCAGTTGTAACTAGCTAGGACAGATAAAAATTACACTTTATTTTCAGACCTGTGTTGCATTCCATTGAGACTGAGATGTATATTGTAAGCTTTAACAATAACTAGCTGTGTCTGTTTTGTTTTAAGACCATTATAGATTTCCTGGGGAAAAAGGTCAAGAAAATAATGTAATTTGGTTTGTTGTTTAGATTAAATTAGGTAGTATTTTCACCTATCTTTATGTTAATAGTTTCATGGTCAACAACTGTGATTTTTTAAAATTATGTATAAATGCATAGTTGCTTTGAATTGCTGAAACTTAAGCAGCTGTAGCTTAGGTCTCTCCAGACACTGATCCAAACTACTAAGAGATAATCCAACTAATTAATTTTCAAACAATTCTAGTTCTGTATTCAGTTGTGCCTGGTAGTTGACTGTATTTCTGTTTTACAAGCAGAGTCTGATATATATCACTGAGTATGAGTTGTTTTTGCTTCTGCTTCTTCTAAGATCAGAAGCGCCAGTCTTAATTTTATCTGTGGTGCTTGTGTGAATAGCATTTAGACCAGAAGGAGAAATGTCTTCTCAGAAGACTCAGGTTAAAATAAGGCATTCTCTTGAACTCTTGATCTTACTAAAATTCAGTCAGTTACCCTGACTGTGCTTAATACTGAGAAATTAAGTGTAAGCTATAAACTTCTTTTGGGTTCAGTAGTTTTTTCTTTAAAGAAGCTTGTCTCATTGAAGTACAGTTGTTATTGGTTCATAGATCAGGAGTGTTGGTCAGGACAGCAGATCCCACGCTTGTATAATAAGGAATAAAGCCTTAATAAAGATTCAGAAGGAAAATAGTTGAGCATACAATGACTGTGTGCTTCACAGTTCTATTCACTGGTGTGCATCCTACAGCTGCTTTTTCCATCTCTCTGTATGTTCCAGAAGAGAAAAGAGTGGGTTTTGGATTCCCAAGAAGTGTTCATTATAGTCAGCTTAGTGTAGTGCTTGTTTCACGTGTTTAACAGGCCCCTGCTCTAGCTGTGGTCTGTTAATGCAAAACACTCTGTAAAGCTTTTACTGCTTGCAGATAAATAATAATAATACATTGCTGGCAGCTTGTAAATGCAGCTTGTCTGGTGTCTTGAAATATATATCTGCTATATCATGGAAAATGTCTACCTTAGAATGCCTTGTGAATTCTAAAAAGGGGAGATGGTTTCTTTCTATATTTTTTAGGTAATAATTAATAAGAAACTTTGCTAGGAGGATTTCTAATTCTGGGGACCTTTTAAAAAAAACAGTAAATGGTGGGGATTGCATACTGCTGACCAGATAATTAATAGATTTTAATTTTTCCCAGACAGGAAGTTAGTGGATTAGTCTTAAATTTGTAGATGAAAAAAAAAATATATTGTCCAAAACCTCTCCTCTATTTTTTGCTAACATCAAAACCAAACAGCTGAGAGCATGAAGGCAGCTTATCACACTTTGGTCATTTGCCAGCCCAGCTGCTTCACCCCGTGTCCTGTATGTCTGAGTACTGTGATCCAAACTTGCACTAGGAATTGACGATGTATCCATTTGATAATAGGTGGAAATTAACTGCTTGTTTATATGCTTGTGGTGATTATATGCAAGATCTACCTTAAAATGTTTTTACTGTAATACTTAGTATAGTAATACTTGGTATATAATTATATAATAATACTTCGGCGGCATTCTTTTTAGAGGAGCCAGGGGAAATGGATTGATTCTTTTTTTTCATGTATTAGTTTAAAACAAGGGAAGTCCTCTGAAGAAGCACTTGCCCAAAATGGAGAAATGAAATTGATGTGATTTTAAGACAAATACATACCCTGTTTCTGTTTGTCTTAGCTTTATCATGACATATTGTTTGAGCAATATCTTGACTTATGTCATGCTAGTACTAACCAAAGAATATTTTTGCTAACTAGAAAAATATTAATTTCAACATTTTGTATGTCAGTATTTTGATGAAGTGACAGAATAAAATACCTTCCTGCTGGTACTGTAGGGTTTAGAATTGCCATTATTGTAGAATTTAAAATGCTTGAACTTGACAACTGCTTTTCTCTTATTTATTTGCTGGGGGAACAGGCATACCTTTTCACCATCCTCAGTGTAACCCAGCCAGGGTCAGATAGACTCTTGCAGATACATCTTCCTTTTCTTGAGACCATTCCATGAAGTTGTCATTCCTCTAACACAGCAGGGCCAGCTAAGAATGTTACTATTGCCTCAGTGGTGTTACCCAAGTATCTGGTAGGGCATTTAGTTTAATGGAGTTTCTCTTTTTGGTAATGATCTTTATACCTTTCCTTTCACCCAGCTGCCCATACATTACTAATGGCAGAAAATAATCCTTGTAATAATTGCAGAGTGGGTTTTATGTGTTTTTTTGATTGTTTGCATTTATGTTTTGTCTTCAACGTTAAGGTGAAAGTTAAGCAGCTGTAAGGTGAAACTTAAGCTGCCACAAGAGGAAATGCACATCATGTGTAAGTGCAGGCACTGAAGAATGTGAAAAGACCAATGTACAATTAAGTACCTATGATATTATAGGGTATGAAAACACTTCTGTACTGTGCTACTGTAATACTGTGAACAGTAAATAGCAAACAAATGTGTTTTTTTCATTTACATTGCCATGGCTTAAAATAGAAAATTCTAAAGATGCCTTTTTTGCTCTACATTAAATACAATTGATTTTAAAATTAATTGGATAGAGAACCAAGTGTGTGTAGGGTGTAGATGCTGCCTGATTCATTACTGCACTCAATGAGCTGGAAGGTCATTTACAAGAATGAAAGCACATGTAGTCTATCTCAGAATAGGATGCAGTGTGATAATTAAGGTAAGATTGCCAACAGTATCATTAACTAAAGCTCACATTTATCTGGAACAGGTAGTATTTCTTCTGCCATGAATATGGAATATATTTAAGTACATTGCTAATTACGGTGAAGTCTATTCATTTGCGTGTGTTTCAGATAATCCGTTTTTCCTCCAGACTTTAGTCTCTTTCTGTGTAGTTCTTTGCAGTTCCAGTTCAATTAATTTACATCCATTCCCAGAGGTATTGTCTTTATAATTCAATTGGATTGCATATACTGGCATTTCTGTTCTTTGACCCATTGATATTCACAGTATTTTTTAAAGAAGTAGACTTGTGAAAACATGGGAAAATGTTTGCAAAAAAATAATAAAAAATCCAGTGAAATTTGTCTTTATTAAATAACTTACACATGAACCTGAAGCTGGAAACCTTGAGGGTAAACTGAATTTATTGGTATGTATTCCCAGGCATTCAAAAGTTTCCACTGCAGACTTGTGGAGTGCTTTCATCAGGCAGGAAACGTGGTCCTGTGGACTGCTGCTGTAATTGATCTTCAAAGGCCTTGCAGCACTAAAGCACTTTTAGAAGCCTTTAAATTACATTGCCAGGTTTTTTGTTGAGGCATTGATTTCTTGTTCCCGCTCTGTAACTATAACATAGCTTGGAGAGGTTACAGTGGTGCAGGTATTTGAGGGGCTGAATGCAGGAAGATGGATGCTTTCCACTGCTTGTGCACTTTCACTACAACGTTTGGGAATGTTCTGACAGAATGTGTGAGCACGTGAACAGACTTTTACACAGTTTTGTCTTTAGACAATATTACGTCCTGTTTAGTCAGAGGGCAGGAAATCTTAGGTTTTGATGCTTTTCTGGTGGATCACTTGATAGATCACTTGATATTTCATTGTTTTAAAATAGCAGTGTGAAACAAATGGTTGTTGTGTCCTATATAAGCACCTCTAATGGGGTTTTAGAGTCTTGTTTGTGATGTAAGAAATTGTCTCCTGTCATGTAGCTTTCACTCTGGATAGTGAGATGTAATGGATTATTTTCCCCTTCTTGTAAAAAAGTTTTGTTAGAATTGCTTATTTTGTATGTAAAACTACTTTTCAGGCATCACTATTTTGTTTGGTTGTTTCTAGGAAGCCTATTGCCAAAATTCCTTCACTGTCTTCATTTTTGAGAGAGCAACAAATTAAGACATAGCTGTTTATAAATCACTTGGAGTTTTTATTGTGGTTAGTGTTGCTGAGTTTATAGTATTTGGAGATGGATGATAATTCTGAGCTGGCTCTGGAATATTCACTGACATTATGCTGAAATTTGTAAATGAGTAGCCTTGAGGGAACTGGTTTTTATTGGTGTGAAATGAATATAAAGTGCTTCAACATATGATAAAACGTGTGCCTTTTGATATTGGTGCTTTTGACGTCGCGTTCCCTCGTGTTCCAGCCTCAGAGGGGTTTGTGCTGTAGCAGGACACTGAGAGAGCTACCCCAAAGAACACAGGCTCTAAGTAGGTCACACAGATGGTCACTGGCAGGGGTGGGAATGGAGTTTCAGTCTCTTGGCTGGAAATGCAGGCCCTGTGCTCACTGTGGCTCCAGACACGGCTGCTGCATGTTCAGCATATGCAAACCACTTGCTGATTTTGGAAGAACAGCAGCAAGAGACATATGTTAGCACCAGGGGTTAATTTGCCAGATGCCAGAAGAAATGCTGAGTCTATAGCAAGTTTTTTTCCTCACTCAAGAACACTTGCTAACCTTTTACTGTTGAAACAAGAGAATTACTTGCACACACCCATAATCAGACTGATTTCCCAACACTCATGTACATTACTGAGTTTTACCTGTGAAATACTTAATTTCATTTCAATAACTGAATATTAGTGGTACTTGGTGTTGATGTAGTGTATTGTTTCTACCTTCGGGACTATTAAGAAAAAAGTAGAAAACAAAAGTAGAAGGAGTACTAATTTCTGATTAAGTATCTTTTGTTTTAATTATTATGGTGTGAATGGAGTTACAGATGTTGATTTTTACTATAATAATCTTAGAATCTTGTTCCTACTCATATGAGTCCTTAAGCCTAAGCTTTGTGGTTTTGTGATTTTTTTCCTAAGATTTTTTATCCCTGCACTGTTTTCAACATAATTTCTCAACACTTAAAAATATTTGAACACAAGAAATTGATAATGCATGTGACTCTCCCATATTTAGCTAATGGAAAAAAAATTGAAATTAGTCACTTCATAAATTCCTTTAAAATGGTTCTGTATTGAAACCCAGCTTTTTCTGCAGATTCAATCTTAAGTTTTGTATTTAATGTTTTTATTTATTGGCTTTTTTCCAGGGGTACATTACCTCTAAATCATAATTTCAGATCCTGTATTAATTTTTTGCCAGTTCTATTCCTGTAATGTTTGATTTAGATAATTATGGCATAAGCCATATCTGTAGGTATTTATCTGCATAAATTTGTGATGAATTTATGTAGATTAAAGCCATTACTTGTGTTTATGGAGGAGTGGGAGACATGCTTGATGTTGTTACTGATAACTTTTTGTAATACTTGACTCATTATGGCATTTTTTTAGTTACATTTTCAAAAAATCTTGTTATGTGGAGGGAAATCAAATTAGGTGAACTAGTTTGAACAATGAACTTCTAGATGTATGTATAAAACTTGGTTTAAAATTACTTCAAGTAAGAAAGAGAGACCAATGACACATTACAGCAGTTGATATGACACCTATTTCATGGTAGTTAAATGAAACGTGGAAACATGAGAGTTGGAATTCGTGGATATTCACAGAATCCTAGGATGGCCTGGGTTGGAAGGGACCTTAAAGATCTAAACCTGCCAGAGAGGATGTGCTGACAAGCCTGTGTTGCAGCCTGGCAGACTGCAGTGACTGCAAGCTGGAAAAGACACTGAATGCTGAAAACGCTGTCTTGGCTACAGCAGGGTGGTGTTGGAGGTTCTGGCTGCCCTGGAAGGCCTGGCATTATTTATCTCCTCAGGAGTGGAGAAACTTAGAGATATACCTGGAAGCTGGGAGGTGGAGACTTCTGCAGTTGTGCCTGGTGTCAGTGGTGTGCTGGGACTGTTGATGCTGGACCTGCTCTCTATCTTGCCTCACTTGCTGACACTGTGAGCACTCAGCAGGTGTTGTGTGCTGGCCTCACAGGATCCCTGTGTTTCTCCTTCCTTTATCTTCCTAGTAGAGTCCAGGAGGCAAAATGAATTTGCATCTTGCAGTGCTGTCAGAATCTGTAGGTGACCTATGATGCCTTCCCTTTCTGTGGCTCTTACCTAAGCTGTGAAATTTTAATTTAGATTTAACAATGAATGAAAAATACACTGCTTTAAATTCATTACTTTGGGTCTTCCCCAGTAAAGTAGAGTTAAATTGTAAATAGCAAAGAGGGAAGACTTCTAATAGAAAGATTGCTGCAGTTGTGAACAGATGTCCTTTGTGAAGAAGCACAATGCTTTAATTGAGCACTGACTGCCATCACAAGTCTCACCTCATTGAAAGAATGTTGTTCACTGGCTTTATTTTTAAGGCTTTGTTCTAAATCTGTATTCAGATGACACCTATGTCCTTATTAAATTGGCATGCCTGTTTTTAAGTGGGCATGAAGCCATCCTAACAGATGGATATGACTAGAGGCATGCCAGGGAATCAAGAGTAGTGTTTCCTAAGGGAGACAAAAGTGGTGTTAAATCTTTATTACCATTTTGGCTGCACATACGAGGCAGTCAGGAATGAAACCCGTCTGTGATTTTTGCTGAAGGAGACCCAAACGTCTTTTTTAATGACATTATTTCATTAATGACTTAAGAGTTTGAATTTCATTTACCCGGTACATAAGAAATAATTACGTATCTTCTGAAGAGGAATAAGGGGAATAGAGGGGTTAAAAAAAACAACCAACCCCAAAATGGAGAACATACTACTGCTTAATTTTTGTCAAGAGTGAATCTACCTGTCCTTATTCAGGAAGGTGCTGGCAGGGAGCTTCTCCAAGACATGTGTTGGAATTTGGGATTGATAAATATGTGTAACACTATATCTTTTGACAGATACTGATAAAGAAAATGCAAGATGCTCAAACTTTATGTTGCTGGTTTATGTGTTCAAATAAAGTTTGGGGCAACTAGAGAAAAAAAAGCCAGTCAGAACAGTTGGGGTTTTTCATGCTTTTGAACATTAAGGAAGAATAGATGTTGTTGGCAGAGTTCTTACATTATTTATCAAGCAGTAAAGAAAGCAGCTAGCACTTACATAGGCATCTGCCCCCTCCATGTCTCTCCCTCATCTATCTTGAGCTTTCTTGGGGCATGAGAGGAGGTGTGGGAATATGAATTGCTTCATTACAGACTTAGAGAATTGTTTAGTTTGGAAAAGACCCTTAAGATTGAGTCCAACTGTTAATTTAACTGTCAAGTCTGCCACTAAACCATGTCCCCACATTCACACATCCTTTAAATCCCCCCACGGAGGGTGACTCCTGGATAGCCCCAGGGACAGTTTTTGCTCATCACTTGCTATTTGAGAGAGCAACACCCACCTCTCTACACCCTCCTGTCAGGGAGTTGTAGAGAGGGAGAAGGTCCCCTCTGAGCCTCCTTTTCTCTAGGCTGAGCTCCTTCAGCCACTTCCCATCAGACTTGCTCCAGACCTTTCCCCAGCTCCATTTCCTTCTCTGGATGTGCTCCAGACTGTTGCAGTAATGACACGAAAGAAGGAGACAAAAACCTCTGGAGAGTGAAGGAACAAGTGCTGGGCTTCACCCGCCCATCTTTATTATGTATGTGCCTTATAATTCACTGTGTATTGGAGGAGACAAAGGGCCTCCCCTCAATCACACTGGTCAAAGGAAATGTCCATCAAACTTCTGTGCCCAGGAGAAAGGAATGTAAATAAAAAGATACCGTTACAATAATATGACTATGTTTATAGAGAATGTCTGAGAAACTAGTTACAAAAGAATGATAACATCCAGAACTGCAAAAGTCAGGGCAACACCAGGCCCTCAGTGTTTTGTCATGAGGGATCCAGAACTGGACACAGTCCCCGAGGTGTGGCCTCAGCAGTGCTGAGCACAGGGGGCAGTCACTGCCCTGGCCCTGCTGGACACACTGGTCCTGCTACAGGTCAGGTGCCCTTGGCTTTCTTCTCCTGGACACCCCTGGGCTCTGGTTCAGCCACTGTTGAGCAGCACCCCCAGGTCCCTTCCTGCCTGCACCATTCCAGCCACTCTGCCCCAGCCTGGGCACAGGACCTGGCACTTCACCTTCACCCAGGTGGCCTCAGCCATCGACCCAGCCTGCCCAGATCCTCTGCAGAGCCTTCCTGCCCTCTGGCAGAGCAGCACTCCTGCCCAATTTAGTGTTGCCTGCAGCCTTGCTGAGGGTGAATGCAGTGATGAGTCTGAATCATCAACTACAATATAAAGTTTTACTTTGGCTATTTTTCTCAATTACTCTCTTCCACAGTTTTCCTAATTTTTTTCTCTTTTTCCCAGACCAATGAATTGCTGATGTCCAAATAAGCACTTGGCTCATTTTCCTTATGTAACTTGTGTTAATACCTTAGTATTATAATCTGGAAGTTATATACTGATTCTAAAACTTTGTCCCAAAAAATAGAAGAAGGATTTTGTATTTTGTGTAATGTTCTAGTGAAATACTTTTAGCCAGGTTTTCAAAGATACAAAGACATGACTTACAGGTTTATATTTACTCTAGTCCACCTCCTCAGACTAAGATCAGGCCTTCCTTGTTACAAATACTGGTCTTTTTCAGTTGCTTTGATTGTATGTGTTCTTCAGAACATCCTGGAATTGCATCCTCATATAGGATGACTTTAACTGGTAGGCATCTTATAAAACTTAAATAACTTTCCTTTTCTTCTATTTATGAAGTGTCCTAGAAGTGCATTACAAAATTTATTCTCCAGTATTAACTAACAAGCTGAGTTTATCTAACAGCCACTCAAAAAATATGGACATAACCTTAATCTTAACCAAACTAACACAAAAATTAGAGTTTTCTTACTGAAATCTATAAATGTTTTTTCATATTAGTCTCAATGGCAAGTTTGGCTTTTTTTTTTTTAAAAAAAGAAGGAAATAATATAGCCAAGACTAGTTAAACAAGCTTTGAATTTCCATGTAGCTTGACACTTCAATATTGTTCACATCTGAAAATGCACTGTAAATAATTGATCCACTGCATATGTTAAGTCCTTTTGATAGATTCTGTATGTATCAGATATGGATCCCATTTTAATTTATATTGCGAAGTACAGCTGGGAGTACTGGAGCTTGCAGAATAATTAGCTCTTAAAACTGGAGGAAATCAATTGTACCTTCTGCCTCAGCTGTTCTCTCAGTAAAACAGGAAAATTTAGTCTATGCAGGAAGCTCTGCTCCATGTTTAAGTAGCATGGAATGGCTTTATGCAGAAGACAAATTATATCAAAGACTTGATTCTTTCACCCAAATGCACGTGGGTGTGGTTTTTAAATGAGTTACAGACAACAGCAGGCATTTTGCATTCTGGCAGGCAGCTTTAAGTGACCTCTGAACCCTGATATAGAGGAGTTTTAAATTCAGTGAAGTTTGCTTCCCCTCCTCTTAAGGTGTCCAGTGCAACTTGTAACTTGTGATCTCTTCTGTGCTTCCTGATTATTGATCAAATGGGCACCACCTGCATGTGCAATGTAGTGATTAATATACCTACCTTGAACTCCTAGGTTTTTATTTTTTGTATGAGGACAAATTAAAAATGTGCTTTATCTAGAAACCAGGATTCCTCTTGATCAATGACTTGCTCAGTCTAATTTCTTACTTTGCTTTTGAAATAAAGCTCATTAGGTATAAGTTTTTATTAGCCAGTTGCTCCCTGGAACTTTAAAGGTACCCGAAGGGAATTTTTATATTTGCTATCTGTCAGACAGTTCAAAGGGACATCTTAATAGCTTAAAATTGATCTGGATATTATTTTGAAGGAGTGAGAGCAATAAGTATGTTTATCCTGGCAGATGTGAAACTGGTATGTGCAAAGAACGTTCCATCCTCTTTGTGAGAGGTGAAAGCTGGCTGAGATGTCACATATGATGTGTCTTTGAACTTTGCTGTTATGAACAGGTCTGCTAGCATAGTACTCCCTACTGATGTTTTCTGAAGTAGAAGTGTTTTCAAGGCACTATTTTTAAGCATGGTAGTCACGGAAAAAGAGTTGCCAGCTTAATTTCTTACATGCTGTTGATTTGCAGTCTGTTTATTTACATGTCATTGCCTATTAATTAAAGGTTGAATGTGTTCATCTAAATATGTTCATCTTCATGTTGTATTAGTTGTAGCTGTTACTGTGTCTGTTGCAGATTGTTAGAGCAAGTTATGCATCCTTATAAAAAGTGTAATTTATATAGAGCAGTTTTAAAGCAGAGAACTTGTGACACAAAGTGTTGCCACCTGTAGAACACTGATATAACTGCAGGCAGGGATTTTACTGCCAAGGGTTTGGTTGTTGTATTGGATCCACAATCCTACAGGAAAGATGGGGGTTTAGCTTGTGATGAATCATTCCTTCAGCATATTTTGCACACTGTCAGAATCTGGAAAGGAAGACAGGGATGGGGCAAGGGGGGGATCAGCAAAGAGAAATTGTACTGCATGTGTATTTTAATAAAGATTAAATATATGTGAAACAGTTTTTATGCCTCACTACAGATGCTGTGCAAGTGCTATGGGTTAAAATGACAAGAAATAGGTCTCTCCTATCTGTCTTTAGAGTAATGAGTTTGATATCATCTCTTCTGAAATAGGAAACCTTGATGGTTTGGTCCACGGATAAAAAAATGACAAGACCCAGAAATGTAATTATTTATGTATACAGACATATATGTAGAGATGTAGCTTTGTTCCTAACTTTCTGACAGTCTCTGTTCATTTTCCAGAGATTCAAGATCTCACAGTCTCCTGTAATTTCTTTCTGTGTTGTGGCACTTATTTGTTATCAGTAGTTGCTGTGCTGTTCAGTTTCTGAGGATTAGAAACTGTTTGTTTGCAGTGCAGAGGCACTGCTACACTACCATTGATTAGCAGTTTTGGCAATCAAGGATCATAGAATACTTCAAGTTGGAAGGAATCTGGGAATGTGTCCAGTCCAACCTCCCACTCAGCATGAGCTCAGCTGTGAGGTCAGAGAAGGTTGTTCCAGGATAGAACCTGTTAATTCTACTGTTTCTGTCCTCATGAGGGAGAGGTTTTTCCTTATATCCAGCTGAACAGCTTGCTTGGGTTGTGGTTCCATTTTTTTATTTCATCTGATCCACTTTGAAACATGTTAAATGTGTGATACCTTCCAGTAAGATTAATACACTTATGGTTTTTCTCATAAGCACCATGAAATGGAACTTGGTTAGCAATAAATGCTGTATCCAAAATAGACCTTAATGTATCTTAAATGTTTTTGGAGTGATCAGAATCTTGATGGATGAATCCTGAACAGATCATACTAGGAACTGTTTCCCCCCGAATAACCTTAGACTATTGAAGGACAGTTTCCACAGGTAACAGTGAAAACAAAACTAAAGTTTGTTTTCTAGCTTTTTCCAAACTAGGGATGTAATAATCTCATTTACAACTTGTAGTTATCTGTTGATTGAATATATAAACCCTTTATTTAAAAAGTGCTATCACATTTCAGCAAGTCTTAAGGTGTTGTGTGTAACTGTTTTTGTTGCTAATGATACTTTGGTTTAGTTTTTCGTTAAGCTAATAGCACTGAATTTGTTGCATTTACAATTAGTTATTAGAAGTGGTTCATATGAGCAAATCAAGAAAGAATTTGCTAGTTACTAAATCACAGTTTCAGAAAAGTCGTAATATTTGATGTCTGCAGTTGGTGCCCACGATTCTGTCAGTATTGACTCCTGGAGAGGATGTTTTCCTTGTCTCCATGAACAGATGTGCTTTAGGAGTGTTGGTAGCCCTGCTAGTGGGCTCCACTATGTGTTTGGTGAGTGCAGCTGTTTGGTTTCTGCTTCAGAGAGGTATCTGTGGCCTGCAGGATGTGCAGGAAGTGTGTCTGTGCAGAATTGGGCACATAAAGGAACCATAGGCTGTGTGAAAATGATTTTTATGCTGCTCTCAAGCAAGTGTTGTGTTGATATGTGTTCTTTAACTGCTGTCTTACTGGTGAGTTTGTAATTTAGTCATTGAGTAAGATTTGTCTTTTAGCTTGGAATAAGTGTTATAGAAATAGTTACCAAGAGCAGAGATACATTCTGAGGCAAGAAATTATGCCGCTCTTCAGATGTGATTAAAAGCTCTTGGTTTCATGTGGCTTGGAGCTGTTACTTGAAATAACAATAATCTGCATGGATTGCTTCTGTTGCTTCATCTGCAAAATTCAGACAGTTATAATCTACTTTCCATTCTTTTCTTTTCTTTCCTTCTGTCTTACCATTGTGTCTTGCTGTACCACCACTCTTATTTTGGGGGGATTCTGAGCCCCTGACTCAGTTTAAATCACATTGGGTACTGTTTTACCATGTCTCATGCTGCAGTTGTTTATCAGAGAGTGCACTGTGTCCAGGTGCAGGTGCCCAAAATCACTCTTAAAAGAATAAAAAGCTACATTTTCATTTTTGTTTGCAGTAATTAAGAGGTTGTCTAGTTTTCTCCTCTTATTTTTTGAGAAACAGTGATGTGTGGTAATAGTATTTAATTGGTGACATAATTCTCTTTCCGAAAACAGACAAGAATTTTTTAGCACTAAGAAATCAGTTGAGTGGAAATGCATAAGAGCTTCAGCTCCCTGACTGTGACTAGAATGCTTCTGGAGCTCAAAAAAATTTTATTCTGAGGTGGAACCTCTGAAGCTGCATTTAGTTCTGTTTCCTTCCCAGGTTATTTCCATAAATACAATGAATCTTTGAAGCATCTACTCAGCAGTATTGACATTTGTGCTGTACTCTCTTTAGGTACATAGCATTGTAGAAGTAAGCTGGTACTTAGATCACTCGGTGGCATGTATCAATTAACTTAGAACACAAATCTGCTGTATTTTTTATTCCTAGATAGGCAATGCCCTCATTAAAGTTATTTCAAATTTGTGTATCTTGTACTTCTGATGTTTCCTATAAGCACCTCTCTCTTAAAAAGTCAATGTATCTGTGAGATTGAAATGTAACTTCATATTCATGTCAGCTTCCTTAAATTTAAATAACTCTGAATGCATGCACAGCTCTCACTATCATAGACTTGATAGGCCTTTCATTAGAGTCTTTTCTTCAGCTGCATTATATGTGCCTTTAGAAGATACGTTTCAAAATTATGCATATAGAACAGTCCTGTTCTGCTGTTTGAATCTTATTTTCAAAAATAATTTAATAAGTATAGTAATTTTCTTGCATTAAAACCCTGTCACTACTTAAACACAACTAACTTCCGTATGCTTTGTATTAAGTAAATAATTTGTCCCCAAGTATTTGATACAAGCCTTCAGAATTTAACTGAAAAAAAAATATTTTTATCAGGAACTTGAGGTTTTGATATATGAGAAATACTGTTGACTTATGAAAATACCACACAAGTTTGGAGTATTCCTGAGGTATGACTGGAAAATCAACAATTCCATGTTGGGACTGTAGCTGTTGAAGCAAATTGTGCTTCACTGTCTGGAGGAGGGTTTATTTGCACGTAGTATTTGATTTATATTTGTTGTTAAGATAATTTGCTTTCTTCCAGAATGCAGGGACATTCTACTTCCTGTGATTACAAAAGAGCTGAGGGAATTACTGGAACAGAAGGGTGATCAGCAGCTCCAGGTCCAAGAGAGGAAATACTGTGTTGAATTACTGAATAGTATCCTGGAGGTTCTGAGCTGTCAAGACCCTGTAAGTATTGATGATGATGTAGAGGGCCCAAGTCTGTAGAAAGCCTGAGCTGATTAGGTAGTAAATTATTGAAGATGATTAATCTCATTTAAATATTTAATACAAGTCAGTGGCAAATGGAAGTTTTCTCCTATTTCTCATAAACTTACACTAAAGGGCAGTTGAGGTATTAAAGGTGAAGTACTGACATCAGAGCAACCTGTGTGAGTTTAAGATGTCCCTGATCATGGCAGGGGGCTGGACTACATAACCTTTCTAGGTCCCTTCCAAACCTAACTTTTTGGTGATTCTATGATTATTCTAATTATTCAGAATAAGTGTCAAATTTCTTCTTGCTTCTTTTATAAAAACCCTTGTAGTTTCTGAAACAAATGCTTTCCACTGTATGAGTATTGTAGGGTCTGGTTTCTGCTTTCAGCAGCATCTGGGCAAAACAGATTATTCTTTACTATATTTTACTTGGAATGTGTTTTTTCTTTCTCAGACTCCTGAAATTTTGGGACACTGCAAAAATTGTCATCTGGGTTGTTGATTTTTTTGTCATTTGAGAGAATATTGAATTGACTTCTTAGTCCCTCACTTTTTAATGAGCAGTAGGTTATTCAATAAAGCTTCTCAATAATTTGAAGAATTTATTTTGAGAAAACCTCATAAATAACTACATTAGGAAAGTTGTAATTTGTCCTGTGCATACATGCTGATTTTTCCTCAACTATAGTTTTCTGGTACATGTGTTCAAACTCTGTAGACTTTGGATTAAGGCAAGTTGTCATTTTAGGAGTTTTTCACTGTGTATCGTTGGATCATTTCCCAGCAAATGAAATCATTACAGTGTATTTCTTGGTTAGATAAAAGTCTTTGATTTTGATGCTGAGGAGGTTTTTCTGTTTGCACAGGGCAATCTTTTCATGTGTATTATAAACTATTGGCCTCATTGTTTTAGAAAAAAGCACTTCAGGAGAGATTGATACAAGGGATTACCAAAGAGGTATTGGAATATTTGAATTTTAAATGTAATTCTTAAGAGAAATGGTGAAAGCATGATAGGGCAAAAAATTAAATTATCTTCTCATAAGACTATAATATAAAGTAACTGGTTTTGTTACTGTATCCCTTAAAAGGTAAAATGCAATTTTAAAGTAAGAAAATATTCTTTGTGTATACCACATAAATTAACTTTGGTTTTGAATTTAACAGTTGCTGTCCATAGTAGCAGTAGCTGACATGTCAGAGACTCATTAGGGCCTACTGAAAACATGAATTTGTAGCTCATGTTCGTGGGAGTGAGAACATTATGTAGAACAGCTGAAGTGCTGAGAATTTAGAACATATGCATGAAAAAAATATACATTGACATTTGTTCAAAAGAAGTGGCATTTCTTCAATAGTTTATTTTGAAGAAGGTAAACTGGAGACTCTCTGTGAGATGTTTGGGTCACAGTTCTCTACAGATTGTGTTTGCAGTGAATACTGATGGATCTCTGATATAAGGAGAAAAGTCTCTTGGGGTAGGTTTAAATCCAGCAGTGGTATCAGAATATGCTGAGCCCTCTGGAGGCATCATATTCCTGAGTCTAAGAAATTGTGGAATAGTTGGGATATCAACAAAAGAACCAGATGCTTCTATTGCAAAAAGCCCATACCCCAGCCTGCCTCTGGCAATACAATTGCTGGTCAGAGGCAATATGGATTTTAGAATATATTAAGTCCTAGGTCATTAACTGTAAGACTGGGTTTTGTAACAGCAGCAAATGCGTGGCCATCATTCATAGTTTTTTTTTTTTCCTTGGCAGAGAATCCATGGGTTACAACCTAATTTTTCAGCTAAATGCTGATCCTGTTTCAGTACTAAAAATCTGCTTTTGAGATGACTTACCTGAAGGAGGAAACAGGAGTAAGGGAAGGGAGCACAGCAGTATCCAAGGATCACACAGTCATTTGTCTTTGAGAGCCAGTGCAGATTTCTCTGGAGTGTAACACACACCTTTACTCTCTAGCTAAAGTGTGAAATGCTATTTCAAAGCTATATTTGCCTTGCAGCAGTAAACACTTTGTAACCTGTAGGCAAATGGAAAGGGTTCACATGTGGCCAGGTCGTTGTTTAGGCAGTGTCCTTCGGAATGCCTTTATTCAGTGGGATCTAGATACAGAGAATTGTTTTGGTAATTAACCAAATTATTTCCACAGAGCTTGCACTTGACCCTTAAGATGAATGCAATTTTCTATTCAACAATTCATTTCCTGCATCTCTTAGCCTCCTTCTAAGGAAATGGATGATTTGACCTGCTGGAGGAGAAAGCTTCAGGCTCCAGTAGCAGAATCACTTTACAATATTAATAACACTAATGTCTTGTCCATATTTCTTCTATTTTTTCTATCTCAGTAGAGAAACCTGGTTTCAGACTAGTATTCAAAACTTTTCTTTTTCAAAACAGAAACCTACCTTTGATTTTTTGCATTGTGTTTATTCTGTGAAACTCACCAGAAATAGAATATACACAAAGGACAGGGAAGAAAAAACAGCGGTAGTTGTTCTCTGTTTCATGTGGTGAAAATTTATACTGTGAGGTGATCTTTGAAGTTGTTAGAGAATTTTTGAAGAATGCACTTTCTTTGTCAAAGGAAAAGAGATTTTGATTATTACCAGCTCTGCTCTATGGTTTTGCCTCACATTGTTTAGAGAGAGGGAGCATGAGAATCAGCAGATCCTTGTGTTCAAATGCTGTTTTCTTCAGCTGCTGCCTCACTGCTGGGTTCAGCAGGTAGCAAGTGTGTTGTTAAAAACACTGGTTTGTGTAGTATTTATGTGTTTGTTTTTATGACTAGACAATCACTGTTGGGCATCTCAGTGAGATGCTCGTTTGATTTTAAGCTTCCTCTACAGCAAACAACTTTTGGACATAGATGGCATTGTTTTGACTTAATCATGTCTAAAATTAACTTCGTAGCTTGAGACTGTGCTTAAAGCACCTGTGAAATACAGTAAAATCTCAGAATGGCAAGTAAGTCACTGATGAAGGTCATGCTGAAATCTGTGACTTTATTTCTGTTTTAATTAACACCACTTCCCTTCTCCCTCATTACAATATCTTTTTTTTTGTGCAATCTGACAGTCCTTCATGAGGTGACTGTCTCTAATCTGACATATATGCTATCTTTTAATATTTACTGAATCAGATCAAGTTTTCATTTGTAGTGATTACACAATTAAATGTAATGGTAAATGCTTTCTCTTGGAATCTACAGTGAAATCGTGGTTGAGACTACAAATGCAAGAGATGAAGAATCTTTTCCTGTTCTGTGCACTGTCACTAATTGGAAGGAATTGCATTTTAAGCTGTTTATCAAGCATTAGCAAACAAGCCTGGAAGCATTTTAGAATTGTAAAGAAATTTGTAAAGCTTTTGCCTAACTTAAAGCAGATCTTAAGACTTGAGCAAAAGAGAATTTCAAAGGAATGTAGTCAGGAATACTGCATATTCTCCCAGGGCCAGTTACCTTAAGGTCTTCTGCAGAGACTTTTCAGCCAGAACAATGCATGATTATGAACCATGGTTTAAAAAAAAATTGTTATCCTTTTATCTGTGCCTTTAGTTGCATGTATGTCAAAGGGAGAATGCAAGTTACAGAACTGGGTGCAGCAGGGAGTGAGCACGCTGGATCTAGTGGGAATAGAGTTCATTTCCTCTGTGGCTGCCCACACAGTGCCATGTTTTAGACTCGTGACCAAAACAGTGTTGATAACACAGCAATGAAAATTTTAGTTATTGCTGAATGGTGCTTGCACAGTGCCAAGGCCTCCTCTGTTTCTCACTGTGCCCTGTGCCAGGGAGGAGGGTGCAGTTGGGCAAGAGTTTGGGAGGGGACACTGCTGGGACAGCTGAAATGAATTGACAGAAGAGGTGTCTCCAAGTGGATAATTCAAGTACAGGTTGTGTAATGTTGTAATTCCCAAGCAGTCTTTCAGTCAGTCTGTGTTTGTCACTGTCCAAATAAAGGAACACTCCATCACAACCTGAAGTGCAGGGTTGGCTCTGAAACAATGGAATTGCTTTTCTTCCCCCAGCCCTGCAGTAGTTTAAATAGAAGAAGAAAGTTAAATGAAACACTAACTGCTTTTACCCTGCCCAGATATTTTTAAGAGAGAGTGAATTTTTGTTTGGTTTGGATTTTCTCTTAAAGAATTTGTGTACCAATATGTGCCATCCATCCCAAAAATGAACTGAAGGTGTTTGAGTTCTGTGAGAACACTCCCTCCTGCTGACCTACGTACAACATATGAACTCTGATTATTCCATGCCTTGGTCACCCAGCAAATCTTTTCAACAGGGAAGACAAGCATACATTTTTATGACCACATTTAATTAAGTGGAATAATAAAATTCATGTTTTCCAGGGGAGCATTTAAATATGGTACAAGTTATTAATTTAGCTACAGAAAAAATCTTATGTTTAATCAATGGACTGAAGCCAAATGGTGGTGGGTTTTCCCATGTGTTCCTTTTGAAGAGAAATATGGACTAAAAAAGCACGTTGCAATGGGTTGTTAGACCCACTAGCTAGAGGCTGCAAGATGAAACAAAAGCTGAAATCTCATGTATAGACAATGTGTGAAAACCATTTTTGTTAATTTAACAATGTCAGTATTGAATGCTTAATTGTTTCTTAGATTATCAAGAAGAAAGGGAGTCTCAGTTTCATAAAGAAACCATTTTATTTCCTTTGCTAATGTTTCTCTGAAATTTCAAAGGTCTAGCAGAAAATAACCTTTGCATGCTTGAGCATATATAATAATCTTTCCAGGAGAGGTTTGTTAGGTGTTACTTGTGAATTAAGAATAGAGCTCATCTTTAATGACAGAATCATGGCTAAATGTTAAAACTCATTATATAATGTTCTGAACTGTTACTAATTATGGTATAGCACACACTGAAATGTGGAAGTGAAGTTACATTGTATGAATCCTCATCTTTGAATTAATAAAAAAACTAAAAGGAGAAACTAATGAACAAATTACTTTCCTATGCAAAGTGTTACTACATATTTTATAAGTGTTGCCTCTTAATATAATTTTTTAAAAAATTATAATGGTAAATAACATTCTAACAACAACAACAACAGTGTCCTATACATAGCCACTGTCAGGTGTAGTCTTGTTATAAACATGGAACTGTACCAGCGAAAGTGAAATTTAAAAAACAGAATACCAACCACACACAAATTATTCTGTGAATGCATTGTTAAGTTTTAGAATATAACAACTTCTGAAAGGCTGTGACAGGTGAGAAATCATTTAAGCTTGCGTGTGTCATAGCCAAAGGATACAATAGGATTAAATAGTAATAGTAAATAAATTGCTAGGTATGAGGAAGATCCCTGTTACAAGGTGTGTTGCCTGATCCAGATCAATCAGAACAGGAGAAAGAAGGGAGATGATGTCAGATGTCTCAGAGAAAAAACAGAATCAAAAGCAGTTTTTCTTGGGGTGGTATTGGAGCTCAGCCACCTAAAACATTGTTAAAACCTCTCCATGTCTTCTGTCATTGTGGTACTCTTTCCAAACTATATCTGACATTAAATAAGGGCCTCGTTGGTGAAAGCTAAATAGTCTTTTCTACAAGAAATTTTAGACTTTTTCTTTGTTGCATGCTAGTTACCCAAGTCATTTAGTAATCAGAGTAAGGTCAGCGAAATTGGTGAACAGAAGCTTATTCCCATTTGCTCAGGGGTTTAAAACAAATAATCAAATGTCCTTCAGGCAACAAGACCAGTACTTGGGCAAACCATCTCCAATTTGTGTCCTCCCAGAGCTGCAGGGATAAATGAAGAAAACTTTCTCCTTTAATAACTACATACTTTGTGACTGCAGGCTAAAAGTATTACTGAGCTCCAGTCCACCCTGACAGATGTGGGAAACTATTACACAATTTGCCTCAATTAACCAGGGTTAAGTTACAGGCAGAACACAGTCCCTTGAGTGAGAGATGGGAAGTGACTGTCAAACAAAAACCAGTTGTGGAGTAGATTGGACTGAAATTGGACTGTACCACTTGAAATGAGTATTCCACTAAAGTTGCTGGAACTAAGGAGCGGTGTGAGCAAGAAAAATGAGTGTTGCTATTTCAGTAGGGCTCTTATATTATACAACTTGAACTGTTAAAATGAAAATAATTGGTTTCTTCTTACTTTTAAGAGAGATATGATTTTAATATCAAAACTCTGATTTTTTTTTTCATTTGCAGGCTTCAACTTATCACCATATTCAAGAAATAATGGTGCAGTTACTACGCACAGTGAACAGAACTGTTATTACGATGGGACGAGATCCATTAATTGTGAGTAATATTTTAAAGCATTTTCAATGCTTTGAAACTAATTTTATAGTTATCCTGCAAAAATGCAAATATAATATTTGTGGAGTCCCTGTGAATTATTTTTTTTAATTTAAAATAAAAAGTCTCAAGGTTTATCTCTTTTTTCATTCAGCTGTGCCTCTGCAGTGTCTCTTGCAGTATAGTTGTGAGATTTGGACATTCTTTGAGGGAATAGATGATAAATCTAAAGTTAATGGGTATTTGAAAAAAGAAGAAAGTTTTACAAACCTGCATAAAAGAAATGGTTTAAGTCGTTGAAAAGAGCATTTCTACTAATCTAATGTGAAATTAACTGTGTAAAACTAAAAGAAAAAGCAAACAAAAGCAACAAAAACAAATAAACAAAACCAACTAAAGCAAAACAATACACTATTCTGAATAGCTTATATAAATTAGTGGGAGACAGGAAAAAACTGGGAATGTTCTGGCACAGAGCACTCACCGGAGTTTTTTTTCCGTGGAGATGCCATGGTTTAAGAGTTGTATTCAAGAACAGATTCTGCATTTTTTTTTAGATTTAAGTACACATCTCCAGAGATTTAGACTGTTTAGACTATTTGTGAGAATGCAGGAAATTAATGGAAAATTCTGGAGCTTGCCCTTCAGACTGTGCATTTATAGGAAGATGTATTTTAATTCTTTGTCTTTAGAGATTTATTTTATTCTGCAAAATATGAGCATAATTTGCTTGATGATTTTGGCCACCAGAGGTACATTGTGTGCCTTTTAAAATGTACTGTATTTCCCTGTTTATTTCTGTTGGAAAACCAAAATAACAGTTTTAGGTCATTGCCAGCCAGAGCATGTGTGTCTCCTAATGATCACTGTTCTAATAATTGAGGAGACTAATTGA
The DNA here is from genome assembly GCA_013398175.1 of Climacteris rufus. Taxonomy (NCBI): domain Eukaryota; kingdom Metazoa; phylum Chordata; class Aves; order Passeriformes; family Climacteridae; genus Climacteris; species Climacteris rufus. The sequence goes on along the minus strand of VZRZ01002792.1, from coordinate 239,319 downwards.
GTTCTTCAGAGGAAATATTTGCCCATGGTTGCTTCAAACTCCCTGGTGATACATCTGCAAGTTTCAGACATCGTGTTAACTGTTTCTCTGAACTCCAGTCTGTTGTTCTTGTGTAACCCTCGGGCACATCCATGGTCATGACAGGAAATGGTTTGGAATGAAGACCAGTGACCCTTTCAGTTCTCTGTAATGTTTGAAAATGTTTTTGTGCTTACAAGGAAAGCTTGATATGGGTGTTGTGGATGATCTAATCAATCTATTAAGGAGTGTTTCTGGATGCCATAAATAGCACATAAAGAAGCAAAACGAAGCTGTTGTAATCCTGCATAAAAGATCCATTAGCAAACCATTAGGAAACAAGCTGGTTACAGTAAACTGCAATGGCTTGGAAAATCTGTTGTGGTTTTTTTTTTTTCCTCCTCCCATCTACTGTAATTTCTTCAGCTGTTTTAACCTGAAGAGAGCAAATTCAGTGTGAGTTTTGAAATGCAATTTTCTTGCTTCTAATTATGCTCATGAGCACCTATGTATATGTGTATATTAGGCATTTTAGAGGTTTTTAAAAACAGAATTCCAATAAATTGCCAAGTTTTCTAGAGCTGAGGCAACATCTCTCAACAGAGTGCTCTTGTACATGCAAATGAATTGGTTTTAATGAACAAAAGTATTTTGTATTCAAAAAGAACTGGCAAAAGAAATTGTTCCATGCTCTGTGTGCTACCTTCAGTTCACCAAGTTAATTTTCAGTCTTGATTGAAAACTTTTGAGAGGGTAGAACTTACTGAAAGCCTGAATGCTTGATCTCTTAAAAATGGAGTAAATAGTCAGGAATTATGTCCTGCAGAATGCTTAGGTGGGCTTAAGTTGGTGAAAACTGCAATGGTGAACTCTGCAAGTACAGGTGGGACATGTGGAATAGCTCCAGCTGGACTCTGTAGCTGAGGTTATACAGGTATAGATGATATTTCAAATGGGGCTAAATCTATTATGTCCAAGAGAACAGAAAGTTACTCTTTAGATTCTTAAATCTGTTTCTGTGTTTGTGAATTTTGCAAGTATTTTTATTATCTTCTCCAGTGTGATTTTCTAAACTTTTAAAATGGTGTGGAAAGCAATGCTAGAACTGTTTTATACTGACAAAAACAATGGTGACAATTTACAAGGCCTGTAATTCCTTGCAAGTTTAAATGCCTTGCACCTGAAAGATAACTGGATTTGATTCACCTGAGGGATTTTTGCTTTCTGGCAGAGAGAAGCAGGTGTTCTTATTCAGGAGTTCTTTTGACAATCTTCTAGCTTGTTGGCAGAGATTTGGGTTCACAGTTGCCATGATCTTTTCTTGCTGCGATGCCAGTTGAAGGGAAAGGGAAAGGGAAGGTGCTGCCTTGGGTTTAGCTGGTAAGTGCCTGCTGGGAGCTGTGTTCATGTAATTACTGGAAAGAGTCAGGCTCAGAAGGAAATAATCCCTCCAGGAGAAGGTGGTGGTGGAAAGGTAATTTGGCTCTCTGCAGCTACTGCAGGGAAGACTTATTTAAATGCCATTCTTGCCTTCGTTGTGGTGTTTTAGCAGCTGAGGCCTTTAACAGCTGCTTGGTTGTTTTCACTCTTAAAAACGCACAAAATCTTGACTGTTTGTAGTTGTAGAAGTGCTTCTGAACTTGTCATGGAGAGGGACAAGTTTATGGTCTGAAATTGGTTATTCAAACTGTACCTTGAATACTTCATGAACTTTAGACTTTTAATTAAGGGTAACTGTGATGCAGTGGAGTCCTACTACAGGAATTATAGAAACCAAATTTATAAACCATGTAGAACACAGAAATACTTTTTTTCAGTCTTGGCTTGGTTAGATAGATAGAAGCATCATAAATTCACCATATACATCTTAAATGTTTCCTCTTGTACCTCTGAACCTGGTTTTGCTCACAGTATCTGTTTAACAAGATGAACTAAGTGTAGTCATGCTATGCAGAGAAGTTTTTAGACAATATTTATATAGGATATGGTACAAGTAAATCTTTGCCAAAAAGAAACCTGTGAACTCTGTTAAGCTAAACAATTCTAGAGCTTTCTCACTGGGGAAATAATGACCAGAGAAATTATGCAGAGCTGCCATGGTTGGAGAATTTGGTATGTTCAAATATACTCATGGTCTAGCTAAAAGCTACAAAAGTTCTTTTGGTATTTAAATTGAAATCCTTGCTCTACCTGGAAAAGCTGCAGAATTATTCCAATAAATGCCTGTTAGTTTTCCATTCATTTTTCTTTTTCCAAAAAACAGGTGTTCCCTTCCTTTGTAATCTAAATGTTGTTTATCATTAATTGACTCCCCAAAACTAATAAAAATACCTCAGTTTATTGCAAAAAATAACATCACATTTAAAGGGCCTAGAAATACACAAAATTAACACTAGAGAATAAATATCATCAGGAAGATGATATGTCTAAGATGGCAAGATTACTATAGTGCACAAACCCATCAGAAGCCCTATGTGAACTGCTGTTACATGAGAGAAATCAGTATTTTATTCATACATTCTTAGTTTTTAAAGAAAGTTAGTCTGACTCCATAAAACAACAATTTCAAATACGATGATTTTGGAATATACTGGCTTCTGTGCAATGTTTTATATATAGCATATATCATTTAAATATAGATTTCATAGAAACCCAGAATATTTTTGTAATCATGTGCTGTCAAGTAGCTGTGATTTCCTAGGTTTTTTGCTGAGTTTTTTTTGACAGCTTACAGGGTTTTTGCGGGTTATTTTTCAATTTATTTACAAATGTGTTTGTATTTCTGGCATTTCTTTCCTTCTCTGGGGGCTGTTTTTAAGGACTAGACTGTAATTTTCTTAATCAGAGAATTTCTTTGTAGTCAGTACTTTTATTTTTCAGCAGTCTACCAATTTCTATTACATTTCCAGTCTTGACATCATAAATTGCATTGTGTGCATCTGGTGATTTTTTATGTCCTTTATTAATGGGAATTAATAATTAATTACTGAAATATTTTAAAATATTAAACAATAAAACAAAACCTAATGCTTTCATATTCAATTTTCATATAGCCAAGATTCTCCAATTATGTGCTTCAAAGCTCTTAACTTTTAGTTATTTTATGTTGCTAAGCTATAAAAATGTTTAAATCTAAACAAAACAGCAGCTAGGCAGTGGTACCCTCTTGCTGTGACTGGTACATCCTTGACTGACATTTCCCCACCGTTACCTTTCATTGTGACAAAAGCTTTTTGTTCCAATGTTCTCTTTCAAGTTTTATGTAGAAAACCTTTTGTGTGTGAAATGCAGCGGGAAGGACTGGGGGTAAAAACTCCTTGCAGCCTTCCTGAAGGCAAAGTGCTTTCACAGCACTGGAATTTCGTATTTTCTTTCAAGGAAATCAGATGTCTGGAGGGGGTGAGTTTGAAAACTCTGCCCAGAGGGCAGGTGAGAGACAAATGAATTTTCCTCCAGGGCAGCAGTGGGAGCTGAGGGTCGGCTGCCCTGGAAACCTCCAGTGCTTCCCTGCTGCTGTGTGCAAAGGGTGCAAAGGGAATTTATATCCATGGGTGCACAATCCAGACTTTCTCACTGAGTGAGAACTGAAAAACAACCGACTCAGGAACCTGGAAAACAGGTCATTTTGATTGGGAGATGAAGGATTAAAAATTGTCTACAGTTCTGAATTCCATCAAGCTCAGACATTAAAATATCAAACCCATAACCCCTTAAATCAGTGTATTTCAGTTTTTCAGGAGTATTGATGTCTGTTCCAGTCATAAGAAAGACTCAGAGCCTTACTTGCAACTACCTTTGTTTGGACTTCCTTAAACTAAAAAGGGTATTTCTGTTCTTGCATACTTTTCCTGACCCCAGAAATTGATTGGTGCTGTGTGGTGAACCAAAGTGCTGTGGTTTGTTTAAATTAAATAATCTGGATCCTTTTGAAATATATTGAAGGCATCATATGCATTATGTGGGCAAACCCAAAATCAGATAGCTTAAAATGAGCTCTTTTTTGGTGCTTATTAACAAAAAGAAAGGCAAAACTATTGATTTCTATAATAAATTATTACAAATCAGTTCACTTCAGAAAAAAAGCTTGCTGGTTTTACTGGTGTTACACCTGTTGGTATTCCTTGTTATTATACTTTACCACAGAGCATATTGGTCTTAAAATGGTTTTTAATACACAAGAATAACTTACGCACTAATAAATTCTTCATTGTATCAATTAGAGAGACTGATGCAAAACAGGAATGCTGTTGGTACTCCAGCATAAGCAGTGCATGTACTTGAGTGTAACATAGTGATGTGTTCTCATGCAGTAATTTAATTCTTACCTTCTTTGTAACCATAACCTATCATTGAACAGCTTTTCTGTCTCACTAAAGGCACCTAAAGAGATGTTAATAAAAATTAATTTCCTTCTGAACAGGTTCTAAAATTAGCAATAGTTTTGTGCCTGACATTTCTATACTGACTGAATTTAACAAGGAAATGTTTTTTGAAAGTGTTAGTCCTTTGCAATTTTGATAAATTAAGCCATGACATATTGCATATTTGCTTCTAAAAGACTAGTTTTGTAAAAAAAAATTAGTTCTTCCAGACAAAATTCTTCTGTGTAAAATTGGTTTTAATGTATTTTCAAATGTGTAATTAACCCTAAGAATTCAAGGAACACAGAAGTGTACAAAAAGTGTACAGACAATTTAAACTAACATTGCACAATTAATACAGAATGACTTAGAAAAATATGCAAGGATTAATCTATGGAATACCCTGAACCAGAGCCACTTCTAAGAAAAGGTCTGCAGTACATTCCACTAAACTTGCTTTGAAAAACCTTTCCCCCCTGCTCCCAATATGAAAGGTGACCATGTTTTCATAAGTAAAATAATAATATCACCAACCATAAATTGGGTTCCATTGGCACACTCTGTGCTAATGGTAACATGAATATTTTTGGAGGAAAGAAGTAGCTGCATTGATATTTGATAAAATCTTTTCAGTATATATATTTTTTGTGAAGTACAGATAAGTTCACGAGATACTATTTTTATGTTCAATTCTGCATCGTGTATTAATTTACATTTTAAGGCAAAAAAAAATTGGAGTATTTTGGTACAGCAATACAGGTCTTAAATGGACAGACTGGGCAAGTGATTCAGAAAGATGGTAGCCAAAATAGTTATTCCTCTTTATCCAGCTATTGTGTGATGACAGCTGAGGGGCTGTGTCCAGTTTTAGACTTCCTGGTATATGAAAGACATCAACTTATCCTGGAAGGAGACCACCAAGCTGGCTGTGGGCTGCAGCATGTGAAATGAGAAAAGAGGCAGTGAAAATTGGATCTGTTCAGTCTTTAAGAAGTGGAGACTTAGGAGAGAGGTCTTATTATCCATGTAGTTCTTCTTGAAGGGGTACTTGGGCAGAACAAGATATAACAGACACAAGTCAGAAGGCAGGAAATTCAGATTAGATGTTAGAAAAAAAAACCTGGAACAACCTTCCCCAAGGAGCTACAGATTTTTGTCTTTGCAGATTCTCAGAACTCAAATTCACTGAATTGGACCTTGCTTGAGCAGGGGATTAAGACCAGAGCTACTGTGACATTCTCTTGTTTAAGATTCCTCAATTCTTTTCAGAGAAGTCCATTAAATGGCTGAAACTTCTAAATGGTGGTTTTTTAGAACGAACAGATAAAAAGGATAGAGTAAAACTTAACCTGAAATTCTTTTCTTTGTTGTTCAATATTAGATGACAGCAACAAAAATATTTCAGTGGGGATGTGAAATAATTAGAATTGTCTCCTTTGAAGAGACATTTGTTTGAATAGTGTAGGTTTCCCTGAATTTGTTCTTGATGATGTGGTTTGTTCAAAGCTCAATGAATCTTTTTCCTTTTAGTCCATGTTGCTTGTAAATAGGAAATGAAGGCTGTGTGACATGCTTAGCTTTGTCTACCATTGTTTTTTAAAGTAGAGATTTAAATCTTGTTATTTTTGGGAAGTTGAAAAAAAGGTCTTTACAAAGCATATGAAAGTGTCCTTGAAAAAAATGAGAACTTCCTTTTGAAAGAACAATTTCTTTTCTTGAAAATAGTACCTTCATGCACCTTTACTCAGTGAGATGATTTAACTAAATTTAATTATTTGGATTTTCCAATACTCTAATTAATCATTCTTAACTTTTATGATTTCATAATAGCACATTTTCAGGTGTGTGCTCTCTAGTTCTTTCTGTTTTAGTGTCTTATGAAATGTAAAAGGATGCATAAAGAAGTCAAATCCACCAGAAGCATTTTCTTTTCACCTTTTTTGTTTTCCTCCTTAACTCCTTTTTCTCAGGAGCTGGAGGATCAGGTGGTGGCTTCTGAGGTGAAGCTGAAGATGGATTTTGCTCTGCATTGTCCAGTGTTTTCAAAATCTGATGAAATCTTCCTTCTTGTTGTCTGAAGTCATATTCTACACTGTGGAAAAAAAATTGAGAGATCTATGCTAGTAAGTGAGAAATGCCCTCTTTTAAATAACAGGTGAAAGGCTGCTTATCTCACCAGAGTAACTTGGCATTATTCAGTGATAGAGCCTGGTGTAAACACAGCAGGTTTAGAGGGTGTTCCAACACTGTGCTCAAAGCAATGGGACAAAAATGAAGGGAGACAAAATGAAAATGTACTGGGATGATCTTTCAATGGATTTTATGCAAAGGTCAGGTTTTGATACCATAATCTAGCAGTCATATGCTTGAAATTAAAAACTCTCACATCCTTAACTTTGTTAAATGTGAATGTCTCCCACTAGGACACAGGCTAGGAACACAAATATTCGAAATTAAGCCAACATGTAAGTCTTTGAGATAAGTGATATTAGTTAACAGGAAAGTAGAACTCATTTCCTCCACTGAAACCCCTAATTACTATTGATGTCAGACAAGAGCCAAGATGTTAATTAGATAACAGCAGATGAGTGCATAGAAATAAATGTAAGGTTCAGAAGAGTCAATGTAGACAATGATTAAGCAGTATTGTATTTTCTTTATTTCAATCATCTTTTCTGGGCAGGAGACTGAGTTGTACCAGCTGTGTTTGCTGTGGAGGTTTTAGGAGGAAGGGGAGAGTAGAAAGGTTGTATTCTCCATAATGCAGGTGCTTTGGGAGGAAAGGAGCATCATCTGAGGGGTATTGGGATGTCACTTCAAGGCCCTGAATCTGATTTTGGCACTTATTAGAAGAAATCTGTAAAGTTAGTAAATATGTGTATCTTTAAACACTTTAAATTGTGCATATTTTTATATGGAATCCATAAACATAATTAAATAATATGTTAAAATTAGCTAGAAGCTTGTTTCCCTTAAATTGATGTGTTTTGGGGGTTTAATGAAATAATATAACTCAGCTGGTAAAAAGAAATTAGTAGGATTATTTTCATTTAGAAGAGAGTAGAAAGATCTCTTGAACAAGAAGCAATGCATAATAAATATAAAAGAAGTACAAGCAGAGATATAAAATCAGTGCCTCTTGCATTTTATCAGCTTATTACTAAAACTGCAACTTAGTACTTTTCAATAGTTACAGACCACAGGCCCTGGAGAGTGAAATGTTGGGTTTATAGAACATGTAAGTGTAGCATCTGCTCATGTCCCTTTTTTCTGCCCTTCTTCAGAATTTTTAATTTAATGTTGGAGATATCATCTCCAGAGGCAAGAGGTCGATTCAGTCCTCATTTAATACTGCCCATGATAACTGGTTTTGGTTGCTACTTGCATTTGTTTATTATAATACAAACATTGCTATTACATGATCTAGATGGAAAATCCCAAGTCTGGAATCCCTGCTGGGTAGTTAATAAAGCTAAATTTACAGTCACTGTTAGGCTGAAAAGCTCTTTATTACTTTAGTGATCAGTGTAATCCACGCTGGGATTTCTATGAGATTAGTGCATTGTTTGACTCAGGGACTGTGCATGGTAAAGATGGTTCAGTGACAGTAACCCAGCACTGTGTGTGTGCAGTGTTTGCATCTTTAAGAGCAGAAAAACTGGGAGCAAGATAAAACAATTCTATAATCTCAACAGTGATGCTGTGTTAGGGGAAAAATACTTGCATGGACCTTTCAGGCCACATAAAACACAGGAAATGCATGTGTTCATCTAGAGCAAACAGAAGAATTACTTCTTTGAGAATGTTGTCTATGAACTTCAACTATTAGTGACTCAATGCTTTATTTCATAACCACATCTTGTGGAACACCTCTGTAAATCAAAAACTATTGTTTCCTTACTGTCTTCTGTTTGTCTCTTAGAACTAGAAACTTTTCAGAGCAACTGTGTTCTGTACATGTTCTATTAATCACTGCACTGTGAGCCTCCAGGCTCCATTATCATTGCAAACTACCTGGTAAATCAAAAAGGCCCCTTAATGTTTTCTTACTTGACTGTTCTTTGTTTTGAATGATGGTGCTTGTTGTTCAGGATCTCTCCTGCATGGAAACTATGTAAACTTAAAATCACAGGGTATTCTTCAGAAGAGAGAAGGCGTGCTGTGGCAAAGGGCAGTCTGTATATAAATTCTAGAGAGTGACCTGTGTGTCTAGTCCCATAAAATACACAGAGATGGTTTGTTCAGAGACAATGAACAAGCGAGGAAAATCTGTTTTGTCCTGGGTCATCTTTTTTTATATGGATACAATCTGTGCTCTTGGAACAGTCATGTAACTTCCCAGAATATCCAGTGGGCTGTGAAGAAGACCTACAGCTTTGTCTCAGAGGAGCTGTGGTGTTTAATTTGTGACATATTAATTACTTTGAAATTGCATTACCAAAAGCTTAGGACATCAATACATGGCTGAGTCGTATGTTGAACAATGGGTTCCAGTGCTGTGTCCAGTTTATTAAGCTCTTTACTAAATTTGGTTCTTGTGGAACATGCAGTGTGAAAAACACTTCCATGAGAGTATTTTCTATTAATTATTTCCATTAAAAATTTTCAAGTTATAGTGACTGCAAACTGTTGAAGATAATGATCTGCCACATTCTTTGAAACAAAGGAAAAGGTTTCAACCTAAAACAGATATTCTCTTACGCTTTACTTGTGTAAATGTAATTGAGTAACCCAAGATGTGGGTTTTCTGTCTTGTAACTGAACTTGCAGAGATTAAATAATGTGTTTATAAACTGGAATCCTTATAAAGTCCCCTGCTGAGTGGACAAGGTACATGTGCAGTACAACCAAGCCTTTGTACCTGCTGGCTTTTGGGTTGATATCTGACAAATGAAGGCTCCTACAGTGTGTTTGAATAGACACATTGAAACATGTACAGCTTCCAGAACACAGCACTGCAAAGCTTCTGGGTCATAAGAGTTTAGCATAAACTGCAGTTTAAATTTGAAGTAGCTTACACTCAAATTGCACTCTCTGAAATTAATAAAAACCGAGGTGAACAATGTGGGTGTGGGGGTTTTTGCATAATAACATGAACTGTAGCTGTAGCTCACTGGCATTCAGAGAACTGGGTGTTTATCTTTTCCAAGATCTAAACTAATTACAGAAACCCTAGCTTTAAAAATGTAGCACACAGAGGAATTTCATAGTCAGAAATTGCATCGCAGATTTTCAAAACATGTCAGTAATAATGCTGTGAAACCTCAGTGGGAAGTTTCTGTGTGAATTCTCCCAGGTCTAGTCCCCCTTTCAGCTAACACCACCATGAATTGTTTTCTGCTTGGGGAACAAAGCACCTCACACAAACCAGTTGGTCTTTTCTTGAAAACTGGCTTAGTCATAGCTGAGACGTTTTCTAGCTGTGAACAAAACACGGTGTGGTACAACTGGAGGGATGAACAGCTAACACAGGGCTGTGTGAGGGAGCAGGGTACCTGTAAATGATGCACGCCGTGTTCTGGCAGGTGCTGCAGTTGTTCAGGTCCTGCCCAGTGTGGTAGAAGTTCCTCCTGGAACAGACAGCAGTTCAGGTGATGTGGTTTATAAATACAATAACAGGGCTCTGAATCTTTTATGAACAAAATCAATTCTGTTCACCGCTTCCCTTACCCCTACTAAAAATTCTAGTATCAAATTGTAAGTTAGAAGGTTTCTTTTTAAAAAAACCAAACCCTAAGATTCTTGTCTTGCTTCTTTCCCACCTCATGCTGTTAAGGATCCTGGTTGTTGGTTCTTGCAAGAATACTTGTTATGAAAACACTTAGACGTGAGACTGCTTCTAACAAACACACTTTCAAGAGTTTGAAAATCCCTGCATTTGCTGAATCAGTCTGATCTCTGCCCTTATGCTCTCCAGTCTTATCTTTTCATGTTTCCTTATTTGACTGTAAGTCAGATTTTTACTGCTGATATGACACAAATTTGGAACGTTGAGAAAACAAGAAAAGTGATGTTTCATGCTTAACGCCAACTAGAGCTGAAATATTTTTTATGATGGAGAGATTTGCATTAGAAACAAGCTAAATTGCTCATTATGTCTGAAGAAAGTCTAACACTTATATTTAACAAGTTTTATTTGAATTAGGGGCATCATATGGTACCAAAATACTTTTCTGGTTGTTTTGGAAAAGTGGAAGTACTTCATGGGCATTGTTGTGCTGCCTATACAAGTGCTTGGAACATTGTGTTACTGAGAGAGGAATCTGCCATGGTGAATTGAAGCTTCTCATTGGATCTCAGAGTGACACTACAAGATATTTGACAAAATTTTCCTTTTCAGCCATATGGTAACTGAACAGAAATGGATTACAAATATTGCTGGGTAATCTGACTGTGCTGCACTGCAAATTAGTCTGTGCTATGGGCAGATTTGTAAACGTAATTGAAACTTGTGCAGTCTCCCATACAAAACTGTAGGCAGGGGAGAAGGAGTGGGTGTTCTTTTTGTTATTTCCTAAGGAACCACGCTCAGGTGGCAATTGGATGAAAAATGCAACAGACAAGTGTTTGCTTAAGTTTGACCCATACTTGGATCCCTGCCTCAGACCTTGCTTCTTACCTGAACTTTTGGGGTTTGGTCTGGCATAAATGCTCTCTGCATTTTTGTTATTAGTGGATTTTGGCTGTTGTGTTTAGGCTATTACAAAGTTGGTGATAGAAAATCATATGAAACAACCCTCTGAGGGAGGGTGACTGAAGCTGAATTGTATGGGCAAAATGTTATACACATTAAGAATTTATGTGGGCACAGTAGAAGCTAACAAAAGTATTTTAATACTAACATCCAGATGGATATTTCTGGTGAATATTTCCAGATTAAAAAAAACCTCATCTGTATAGAGTAAAATCATATGTTAACTTGATTTATATTATTTTAAAATTTTTAATGAGTGTAAATTCTTATTTGGATTGTGAGTTGGAAAGTTGTTCAACAGAAATACAGGAAGTTAACTTCAATTCCCAGCTAAAATTCTTGAAAAGGAAAAAAATTCTTCAAAATAAGTTTTGGATTTTTTTTCTTCAAAAGTTGCAAGAAAATTGGAGAATATGAAACTGTGGCCTCAGTTCTCTGCTGACAGTTCTGCCCACATGGGAACAAGTGCAAAGCCCGGATACTGGGTAATGTGAGCACAGCAGGGTTGTACTCTGGGCTATTTCTGCAATTGAACCTACAAAAAACCCTTAGTGCAGCCTTCTTGTTGTGATGTTTGCATTTTGTGGAAATGTGGAATATTATCCAGTAGTTTCATTAATTATACTCAGTAAATTTTATTGATACACGTGGTCTAATTTTAAAACTAAGGGTTCAGTTTTAAACTCAAACCAGTTGCACATAAATGATTATTCTACATGCATAATATGCCTGTGCTTAAGAAAAAAGTAAATTTATGGTAACCTAGACTTCATGTTGTTTTATCTTTAAAAAAAAATAGAACCTTTATTCTCTTGATTTACTTCTGAGTTTTTCAAATATAATCTCTTTGAAGGATATACTATTTTGCAAAAAAAACCCTATAAAATGTATCCTAAATACAATTACTGTAAGTAGGAGATGCTGTTGACGGTTTGTATACTGCTTTGTGCACAGAAATATTTAAAACTATTTTACCTTTGTCCTATGGTCAGTCTTTGGATGTTAGTTGTATTTATGGTATGATTATTATTACTTATAATGTAAAATAAGTTGCATAAATACTTCTGACAGCCTTGGCTGCCAGTCCCTGTGTCACCATACTGACCATAAACACAGGTCAAGCGTTGTTATGGAGGGGCAGAGGGAGTCATTCTGAAATCTGAGTCACAAGTGAGTTCTTGCTGCCAGTCTTCACATGCTCTGTTCTTAGTTCTAAGTCTGTAAGTTTGACACTCCGTGTGTGCCTGACCTTGCCATGGTTTTGAACACCCTAAATCCAAATAAAAAAGGGAGTTTTTAAGCTGGGTCTTGCACTGGATTTAGTAAAGGCAGTGTTAGCTAAGCTAAAGCCAAACTATGAAAGGACTTGCTTCTCTGCTGAGGCCCAAACACCACAAAAAGGGTGTAAGATACGTTTTTGCAAACTCATCTTTAAACATCAGAAGAGCTGTGTTTTTCAGTGGCAAAGGTTAAAAGAATGCTAACATCTACTTTACACTTCTGATGAATTACTAATACTGAGAATGAACCATACCCTTCACTGAGGGCTCTGGATTTTTCCAGGTCTTGGATTACATTCAGAAGGACTTTAATCTTCTCCTGGTTTGACTGCAAGGATTCCTCCACAGACTGCAGCCTGCCTTGCAGGGCACAGAGTTCGCCATGTGCCAAGTGAATTTGATTTATTTCACTAATCTCTTTGTCGCTTTGTGGTTTTATTTCATTCCTTGGCGGATAAGACTTTATGTGAAATCCTTCTAAACAGCTGTTACACTGGGAGACATCAGCCTGGGTGGAATTTTTCTCCATTTCAGTGTTACATGACAGACATGGTTTTGATGCATTACTGCTGGTCAGTGACACTGTGGTGTGATCATCATTTGGTGATGTCAGGCAGCTGGAATCTGGCTTGTGCTCTCCTGCCTGGTGACAGTCTCTGAGGGAACAGGGAGATGGGCTGTGATTTGATGGGGGTGACAATGGAGTCGTTTCCTTACTGCTGGCATCTTTGCTGGCTGCAAGCAGCTCACAATCACTTTTCTCTGCTTCACGAGCAGCAGAGTGGGGATTACATTCACTGCAGTTCGTGGGATTGCTTGGGCAAGGCTCTGCTTTTTCCAGATCAGATGACAGTGTGCTGTTCTCATGATTTTCGTTGCTGTTGATGACAGTAGAAGAATGCAGTGAATTACTTGAAACCATGGTTGTGTCTGGTGCATCCAGGGAAGCGTTTCTGTCCTGTGGAAAACTCACATGAATGTATTCAGGCACCTGTGTAGACACAGTTGTCTTCTCTGAGGCCGAGAAACCATCCGAGTGCATCGGTCCGTTGCTTTGTGCTTTTGGTGGCCTTTGACTCCGCTGCCCGCCCGCCTCCCTGTTCCTGCATCCATCCTCCACATGATTAGTTATCCTTAAGTAACAGAGGTCTGAAGCCATAATGTCCTGTTCACAAAGATTGCCATTTACCTGGATAGAGTTTGCAGGCTCTGTTGGCATTTCTGTCAATGATTTGCTTACTGACAGTTTTTTCCTTTTAAAAACCGGGAAGTGTTTCCTGAGGCTGGGAGATGTTTGTATGGCAATATTCCGAAGCCCCTTCTGAGCCCTTGGAAAAGTTGGAGACTGAGTTAGCAAAAAATTGTGATCCCTAAATATTTCTGTTTTTCCAGCTGTGAATGCTGTGTCTCGGGCAGGATTAGCATCCAGCTCTGCCTTGGGGTTGACACCATCATCCTTGAACCGAACTTGCTGGGATTTGGTCCTGCGGTGCTGGGGGTGTCTCATAAAATCTGCTGAATCCAGACTGTTCCTTTTCAGTAGCACTGGTCGCATTTTCATGTTTTGCTGGGCCATTGAATCACAATTTAAAGTCTGTAAGTAACGTGTTTCTTTGCGACCCATTTCATTTGTCATTTGACCTGTATATTAATATTGTTCCTAAGATACAAATTAACACCTTATTCTTGGAGTTTATCATTCTTCTCCTTGTTATTATGTATACTTTTAATTGACATGGTCTCTTTAGGGATCTTCTTTCAAATTTAGTAGCTGATTAGACCCAAAACTAAGATAAATTAAATATAAAATTTAAGGAGAGCTTTCTTGTTACTAGAGAATGCAGGAATCCTTGTGTCTGCAGCTAACATGGTCTTTGCATTACAAAATTGTTATGCTTATGGTTAACTAATTTAAAGGTAAGGTTGAGTCTATGGCTTTTCTGGTGGCTCTTATTTGACAGCAGCTCTCCATTAGTGATCCACCTTTTTTTTTCTGGTGGACCAGTCACATATCTTTTATTTGCATGATGTCTAAACAACAAGCATAATAACTTTTGAGGGCATTTTCATTTCTGATGCATAGTTTTACTGATGGAATGTATCCATGAATACAAAACTGAAGTGCTTTCTTTAGAGAGAGTTTTTCTTCTTCAGCCATCTTTTTAATGTACCACTTGAATCTAATCTTCCCAATCAGGTAAATAAAATGTGACCACTTCTGACCAGGATAAAATACAGCATCCAGGGGGATTCAGTGAGAGAATTTATTGATGTGTGATTGTTACAGCATTTGTTGCAAATGCAAGGCTGATCATATCCGAGGGGTTGCTTCAGTTCTGTAAAGAGGAATGAGGTCCCGGCCAAATAACCAGCAAATGCAGAATAGCAGAAAATGTCTCCTGAAAATAAGAAGACAACAGTTGTAGTTGAACAAACTGGCAAACAGAGTAATTTTCATCTGCTGTCTCCTAGTAACTTTCCATCATCAGTGGTTCTGTAGCTTTGGCAATGAGATACTTGTATAGAACCTGAAAAATATTTTATAATTTTGAAGTGCCTTAAGTTTTTTTCCTACTGAATACATATTGAATACAAAAAAAAAGATATGTATTTATATACAAGAGATATAAAGTATCATAGGCCTGAATCTGCTCCCAAATATAGATTTTAAACTTCAATAGTAATTTTTGAAAATGGCCATTAAACCCTGTTATGGATCCAAAACTGAACAATATAAATGTGAGTTCTTAATTTGGAGGCAAGTTGAGGTTTGAACAAAACTCAGATTTTTAAAAATTATTTCTTCTTCTTTTTAGAGTTGCTCATTTTAGGTTGTTCAGATTTGAGTACAGTGCTTGGTCCAGGAAAAAGAAATTTATTTTAAAGTGTGATTAGTGCAGGTCTAACCTTTTCCGGAGAGATTAAATCTTTCCCAAGCCATATCAGTATAAAGCATGGGTATACTCAGTTTGCATGCAGGGCATTGGCCCGTAAAGCTGTGGTTTGCCACATTTGTCCAGGCCTCGTCATGGAAAAACAAACATTAAACATTTTGAATGGCCACTAAATCTTACATTTCTGAAAATATTAGGCCAATAATACAGTCACAATGGCCATGTATTACAAATGTGAATTCTCCTACTCCAAATATTCCAGAACAGTCTAAGCCCAGGTTCTGTAAATGCAATAAGTAGGTGCTAGAGGAGAGATGCAAAATATGGGACATATTTTATGGGATTTTCAGTATTTGCTTTTAGGACCACAGTGATTTTTGAGATTTGGGCTAAATTCGCAGCATAGCGGTAATTTACTATTAATCCTGTTCCCTGTTAATTCACTGGTCATTTCATTAGCCTTACCACTTCCATTAGCTCAGAACCTTTTATTTAAGCATTGCACCGATTTTACCATATTTAATTTACAAGAACTGATGAGATGGGAGCAGTGGGAAAGATCTTGTTACAGAACACAGCAAACTGTTAAGTAGCATCATGTAACATTTAGGCACTGTAATATAATTTAAGCAAAGCAATAATGTGATATTACTCTATTCTAAGGTTTTAGAAGAAGGCAAGTGTTGGATTATTTCACTGCAGAGAGAAATATTGCATAAGATATTGAGGAAATATATTTGCATTAATATCAAATTTTACTTTTGTGATATGCACAAAGTGGCTGAAATCACTGCACTGATTGTGCACTCGAAACAAGTATCACAATAAACAAGTCCAACAGTTTCTGCAAATAACATTCCCGTGCCAGATTCTGAGTTCTCATATCATCCGCTAATTGCTGGAGACTTTTTACAGTTTTGTTTGAGAATTTATCCAAATATTGCAGTAGCATTCTCTACTTCCCATCACAGCTGCTGTGCTCCAGGCAGATGGACTACTTTAAAAGTTATACTTGCCCAATTAAGTTCAGAAAGAAGCTTTAGAAAGCTAATCCTTTGTATTTTAAATAAAAGTAAAAAGCCCTTAAGGGTTTTATGAGAGCTCTCTCCTTTTGGCTGTAGAGCCATGTGAGCTGGATTCATGCATTCTTAATTTGCAAATTGCTATTTTAACTCTGTTGGTTTTTAGCTACCTTGGCATCCAACACACCGGGTTTAATACGAATTGTAATGAAAATTTTGGTGCTGTTGTTTATACTAAATCAAGCAGAAAGAAAAAATATATATAGCTAGAAATGTTCAAATATTTGAATTGAAAAGCCCAGACTCGTGAATTTCAATGAGTTATAGGTGACCGTGCTTGAGTTAACAAATCAGTGTAACATTGCCAATTACTAAGTTTAAATAACATTTTCCCTTGCCCAGCATCTAATTCCTCATTCTTTCCTGACACAGCAATTTACAGGTCGTGTTTTACTCATTATTTCACATTGACTGAAATATGTAAAATTCTAAGGATCTATTTCACAGAAATGCTTTCAGTGTATTAATTTAACTTATGTCACTCATAATAAAGAAAGATTCATTCAGTTTTAAATTTATATCTTGTAATAATGGTAACAATTTTAGTAGAAGACATTTACTGGGGTTTAATGTTCCATGGTTCCATGACCTCACATCCAAATATCCAGCCTCTTCCTCCCCATCCCTTCCCTGGGCAGCTGCCCCAGTCCTGAGGCAATGCCTTGTGCCTTGGCTGCTTTGCTTGATGAACTCTGTGGGTTTGTTCCACTCTCTCCATTCACTGTGGATTCCAGTGCCCTGTGAAGTGCTGGATGGTTTTTGTTATTTTTAAATAGTGCACATTTCATGCTCCTATTTTCAGTGTTTGAGTGTGTCAATCTGATTGATATTGCTGCATTTTTTTTCTTTTGGACTTGACTGATACTGTTAAAGAAAATCTTGACTTTTAAGGTCTCAGTGTGCTTTGCACACACACATTTCTTAATGGTGGTAGTTTCTCTTCAGTGTAAACTTATTCTCACTCCAGTGTCACTGTATCCCACAGTGTAATAAGAGAATTGCCTGGAAAAGACTAAAATGCAAAGCCTGCCCTCCCAAACAGCAATGGAACTGGTTTACTAACCTGAGGATTGTGGGTTTGAGTTCTTAGAAACACACAACAGCTTAGTTAGACTGCCAGGCAGAGGAAATTTGACAAGAGATATGTATTTTTATATAATTACTCTTCCATCTTTCCTTCTTTTGCCTTCCTGATTTCTTCAAGAGAGTCAAATGTGGTTTTTTGGTTCATATTTCAGTTTGATGTCTGAAGCTGTGGGTAGAGGAGTGCAGCTGGTAAGGATAAATGTAGATAACAGGGAATTGCATGAAGTGAAAAACCAGCAAAAGACAGTGGGGACTTTGGAAGAGTGCAGATGTGTGAGAGTGGTGATTCTAGGGGGTTTCTGCAGTTTATGGTGAAAGTTACATATTTGACATGGTTTTCAACCTCTTTCAGCTGCAGTTGGACACCTTAGCTTTACATTTGACTTGTTTGATCAGAAATGTTTTTCCTTCCAGTGAAAGTGTGCCATATATTTGTGCATTTTGTTTTTCTTTTATGTTGTATGTTTTATGTTTTCTTTTATATGAATGTTTTAATGATATTTCTTGATGAAGTTTTGTGATATTTCTTGAAAAAAAAAGTTTCAGCTTACCCTTTTCTATAAATAAAGGCATTAGTTAAAAATATTTTGTGGGGGCTTTATGACGAAGATTTGTGTAATTTCTCTTCTACTTTTGAGCATCCACATTTAAATTTTCCCAATTCACTCTATGTCAGAAGGTGGAAACAAGGTGATCTTGAAGGTCCCTTCCAACCCAAACTGTTCTGATTCTAGAATAGGTGGCAGAGCTGTAATAACTGTAAGGTGACACATTCAGACTCAGTAGTTTTCTGTCATGCTGATTTGTGTTTTGTCCTGTATAAGACAGATTTTCTATGATACATAGCTAGATGGACATTTTCAGTTTAGAGAGTCAGCTTGATGCATTAATTATGGTTTGTGTTGGATAATAAGGTGTTTCCTAGGTGGGAGATCCTCAGTTTCTAAGAAATTTGTGTGACTCACACTTCTTCTTCATGTTGCAAATCTTTCCAGTATTCCTAAACTCTTGTTGAGCCCAGAGGCTGCACGTGTGGGGGCTGTGGTGAACTGTGTGCTTGGCAGGGGCTGCAGACAGCCTGGCCACTGCAGAGCTCTCCTTCCATATGCAGGTTCATCCCTGCTTTTCAAAAAGAAAAATTAATGTCTGAAATACAGCTTTGTTAGTTAACAAGTCTGAATTAAGGCTTTAAATGCATTGGTTTGGATGTTGCTTTTCTTCCAGTTCACTTTCTGTCTCCATCAGAAACTTCAGCAATAGCTGTTGGCCAAGCTGCTTAATTTAGTCATAGCTCTTCTTTGCATAAAACTCATGTTGGGTTTTTTTTTCCTCAAAATAATGAGAGATGTTGAGGGTAAGTTTAGATATGCTTATGAAATCCCTGGAGACTGCAGTGAAATGCACATCACCAGCTAGCACAAAGAGCTAGAGATGGATTTGAAACCATTGGAATTGGATGATGCTGAAAATTGCCTCCTTTTCCTGCCCTTATTTCTTGCAGAGGGAAATGGATGGAAATGTGCTCAGAGTTACAGAGGAACTGCATGCGAGGAGGCCTCTGAAGGGAATATTTTCTGATGAGAATGGGAGACAGATGCAGAGCCTCTAAAGTAAAAACAGTTCCCCAGAAGTGCAAATTTGCAGCTCATTGGGATACACAGGAAAAAGCTGGCATGGAACAGGAAAGATGAAACTGCTGAGAGAGATTTTTAAATGGCCTCTGTGTACAGGGGATTGTTGTTGATCACAACAAGAAGTCTTATTGCTTTGGGTCCCACAGAAAAAAGCACAAAGCTATTTATAAAGGTAAATGTGTTTATTATAACAGATGGAATAATTTGTGTAGCACAGTTTTGTACCTGGAGTTTTCTCCAGTGCACAGCTTGTCTTCTGTAATATTCTTCTATTTCTTACTCTAATTGGGCAGTACACAGAATATCTGCTTCTGTTGGTGTGCATGGCCACAGAGGAGTTCTCTGAATGTTCCTGTATGTGCTCAGTTTTCCCCACAACAGTGGTTTTGTAATGCTGAAGGAACTTTACTTGAGCAGCTGAGAAAAGAGGACTAAAGAAGGCATGAACTTTTTTACAAATCCTGCTAGTAGGCTTTGTGACCCACCTCCAGGTGGGACCAAGGTGACTGGAGAAGAGGATCTAGGACAGATAAGGAATAAAGGGTAGGATGACAGCTTCTGTCCTCAGAAAGGGAACATTTCAGTGATGGAAGAGATTATAGGATTTTGTCTCTGATTAATTTCACAGCAAGATTTGAAAATTACTTCAGGTTGGTGAGACTGGGTAGAGGAGATGCTGTGATATTTACTGCAGCAGAAAATGGACTTAGCTAAGCAAGTTTTAGGGAAAGAAATTGAGTGTGGTTTGCCTATCATTTCATTGAGATGATGCAATGCCATTCCACATGAAGTGCTGAAGATGCACTAAAAGATAAAACCACTATGATCTTATTTCTGAAATAACTTTCAGAACTATGGTACTTGAAATTCCTTGATTTTACTTTAATAAAAATAAAAGTTCTTTTCCTTTGAAAAGATTATACATTCCCTTGGCTGTTTCAGAAAAAAAATAAAAAAAGGGTTTCACGGATTAGAAAACATTTTTATCTCAGTATTTCTTCTGGAGCATATACTGGAAATTGTTCAAGCTTTAGTGTCAGGAGGTAAGAGATAACCCTTTATTCACTTAAGGGGGAAGTATTCCAGTCCTATTTATATATAGACACAAGTTGGATTTTTTTTTCAGTCTTAGTTTGCAAAGATGAGTGTACTTAAAACTGAGAAATTCTCTTGAAGAACTGCTTGAATGCCTACAGGGAGATGGAAGTTATCCAATGTGACAGGCTGGTGAGCTGGAAAGTGTCCAAATAGCTGGTTCACAGCACAAAATTTCAGTGCTCTTCCCTGTATAAATCTTATCAGTTGAAAAAATGCTGCTAAGTACTTGATGTTTGTGTCAAAGTGTGCTCACATCTTACACCTTATTTTACTGTGGGTTTATATTTAGGCTTTATAAAATGTTAACAGAGCTATATGTAGATCCACAGGTAACCTGTGCATGGGCAGGTTTGCACCTTGTGCCGCTTTGCATCCATTTGGTTACAGATGGATTAGCTAATAAAAATGACCTTTTGAAGTTTCTCTTTGGTTGTCAATGATAACGACTATGCCTGTTAGAACAGACAGACTTAATATCTTTTCTGAGTAGCAAACTTAAAAACTCCATTTTCCTGGTTCCTATGTGACAGGTTGCCACTGCCCAGCACCTTTCTCCTGTTGAGACACTGCTGCAGGAAAAAGCATTTAGAACCAGAATAAAGTACTTGCTAAAGACTCTGACTTCAACACTTCAGTTGTTTTCCTTACTACAGTATTTCTTGAATTCTAAAAAACAACTTCTGAGTGTACTTGCTGCAGCCCCTTAGCTTTCAGTTGGGTTTTGGGTTTTTTCCCCATTTAATTTATCACTTCAGAACAAGAATGACATGGCAAAGCTGAGTCCAGAAGTCTTTAGCAGTCTGCTGTGCTGCAGCTGTGTGTAATACCTTGTAAGCACTGTGTGTTCAGTTATGATTCTTCAGGATCTCCATAACTTTTTTTTTTTTTCCATTTCAGTATGTGGGAGTACTCAGTAGATGTAAGGAGTCAACTGTTACTCTCACTTGTATCACAAACCTGGGTATATTGAGAAGCAGTGAGAGAGGAAACCATGCCAGATCCTTGCTGAAACACTTTGTCCTGTGGCTTGTGTGTTTCCTGTGGAAGTGTTGGAACCTGTGTGGACAGATTGTGCCAGATCTCATCATGGTAATGATGGGCTGGACTTTAAAATTGCATCTTGTAGCTTTGTTACCTGTGTTCCTTCAGGCCAGTGAATGACATCAGAAATGCAAGTAACTTAATATTTCTTCCTCCTGGGATGTATTTTGTGTACTCAGCTGAATGTGTCTTGCTGTGCCTCTTCCCTAATGCTGGTTTTGAAAAATATTTTCGGTGTGGGGGAATTGAATTACGGCAGCTCAGGCTGGGTTACCAAAATTGGCTGACAGTAAGTCAGGAGAGACTGGAATTGTGCTCGTTGGCTTTGGCAGGGTGTCTGCAGAGACTGACACTTCCCACAGGCTCCCAGCTTCTGCTGCAGAGAGCTACAGGTGGAGGAGCAGCGCAGGCTGGGACACAGCGAGCTGGGCACTCCTCTGGGGCAGCCTCTGATCGCTCGTGGCCACGGCTGCTTTGCAGTGTCAGAGGAAGCTTTTCTCAGCCTTTACCATTCTGCAGTGTCGTGTGCTAGGTCAGGCTGATGCTTTGGCTTTTCTCCTCTTTGAGTGTTTGCAAAATGAAGCTGCATATAGTTGGCAATAAGGTTGGTAGTTCAGGTTCTTGTATGAATTCTGTTTCATTTTATCCTCAACCTGCCGGGAGCCAGAATTATCCATTCTGGAGGGGGACTGGTGAGAAGTAGACTAAGAGAGAAACCTCTGTTTATTATGAGTTCCTGCTGTTAAGTAGTTTTATGTCAAAATAAACCAGCCTGATGATGTTGGAGAGCTCATGATGTGTTTTGAAAGGTTACTATTAAATCGATGAGAATTGCATGATAAAAAATCCTTTGCAGTTAGTTCTGTTTCATATTGTCCATGGTGAAGGTATTAAGGAAACTCAAAGTTCAGATTTATAAGACAAGTACTTGGTAAGAACACAACTCTTAGTATCATGACTGTCTATTTAACTATTCAGCAGCTTCATGTTGCAAATAAATAATGGGAAGGGAGAACACAGGTATGTTTTACTTGTGTCTGGTCTGCGCTGCAATAATTCTATTTAAAGCCATGAGAAAGGCAGCAGGTTTATTTTCTTTTATGAGCATTCTAAGGCAGTTTTTAAAGTTGTGTTTTAAGTCTGATTCACCAACTTATCCATAATTCTCTGTGACTTTATTCTGTCATTTTATACACCACTTCTGTTCTGTCTATTTTAACACTGTGGTTTAATGCTGTTTGTGAGGTGCACAGATTATTATTATGCAGGGCAGGTGCCTTTAAAAATGAATTGTAGCATCATTATTGCCTGACTACTACCTTTTCTAAAGGTAGGGAGAACTTGCTTTTGAAAAGCCTTGCCTTTTGTGAGGAGAGGACTTGAAAGAATCTGACTTCAGTTCATTATTTATAACCTAAACAATACTGTAGCGTTACAATTGCTCTCCAAGCCTTGCAACCCTCCCCATGTTAGGATCACCACGAAAATGAAAGCTTCTCTGCAGCTCTTGCTTTGACAGAGATACCCATTCTAATTTACAGCATTATTACCATGTGTAGCATTATTTTATATTATTAATATTTTTATGGTTAGATACTATTTTTTCTTCAAAGCAATAGAATAAAAAATCAGTCAAAGCTTGTCCCACAGGGGTAAGACAAATAACTGGCTAATTTGTTCTTCACAGTTTATTCAAATACTATTTTCTTTTTTTTTATGGTTACTGCTGGCTTGAGACAGATTATGAATGTTAAAATTGTCTCAGTACTAACAGGTACTGAGGAATGTAGGAATATGGAGAGTTCAGAAAAATGCCAAGCAACTTTTTCTCTTGGTATTTGAAAGAAAAATGTGTGTTTCTTCTTTATCCAAAGCTAGAAATGCTCTGAGTTACAGAGACACTGGACACTTGGCAGGTACTGAAATGCCCTTGATGTCTGAAGGGCCTAGGGTGATATGTTTAAAAAAACCCCAAAGTAGAAGGATGTTCTATCAACCTTGTAACTAGTTGTATTGGTATATTCACCTCTTAATCTTGATAATATTTGTTATTTCTTAATATTAAAGAAATAGTAGTGTAAATAACATCTTGAAGATATAAATTTTTAATGTAAAGAAATGGAAACTCTGCAGTTTGAGATTATTATTGGAGATGCCCCAATGCTCCCAAGTTAAGGGCTGACAGTCAGTAGCTGGGAGTCTTTGTCACTCTTTGGCATAACTACACAGAGAAATAGGATGAAATTCTGTGCAACTGTGGTGTCTAAGGGGGATAAAACTGTGAATGTATTGACATAATTAATACAATATTTGGAAGGAATTAATTACAATGGCAGAAGAAGTGAGATGATACTTTAGTATGTGTTGAGATGGAGAGACAGAGAGTGATCTCGTAACATACTGAAGTATCATAGAGATATATTTATCTCCTGCTGGGCACATTTGGACTCAGATGGACGTTGTGTCTAGCCTGTCCTGGAATGTGTCCAGAAAGCAAAAGTGTAATCATGGTTTAAAAAAAAAATCACAATATTGTTGATAAAATTTTCACTGTCCTCTTGTCAAGCTGGTGTGTAACCTTGTTGAGTTTCTAAGGTGACACCACAGAGGGTGGGAGGTAATCCTTTGATGATCTAGTATGCTCACTAAAGGAAAGATGAACATCTTTGGACACCCCAAGGGCTCTGAACCTTGCTGGAGAAATTACTATCTTCTCTGGGCAACATAACCTCATGTCCCAGTGATGTCAAGGGTAAAACAAAAGCCTGCTTGTTTCCTTGTCTTTCCTATATCACATATTTCTTAATATCTATCTGTACCTTATATCTGTACCTGACTGTATAAATTCAAATCTTATCTTTAGCTAACAAAGTTATATTTAGATAGTCAGAGAAGTTAATAATTGATGATATGTCTAATAAATCTGCAGTGTCCTGAGCTGCGTGGCACCCACTTGTGTGGGTTGGGGCTTTTGATATTCAGTCTTTACTGAGGCTGGCAGCTTGAAGAAGTCCAAAAGTTATATTTGGGAACTGCAAAAAGCCTAGCTGAAAAATTGCATGGAAGTAAGTATCTTCAAGAAATTTTTGTATTCTCAGATTATTTTTCCACAACTGAAGGCAATTAATTTCAAAGAAGACAGGAGATAGAACACACGCTGCTTTCTCTACGAATTAATAGAAACTTCAGTTTCATATGTTTTGAAATATGTGAAGTCCTTAGAAAGTAATATGTAAGTTAATTATGTAAGCAGATGCATATTGCCTTAAAATCACTTTCCCTGTGCTTTCTGATCCTCTTCTAAGCATGATAATGCAGAATGGCCCAAGTAATTGAGTATTTCACACAGTTGTATCATCTCTAGTGAGTTGGAGAAGAAAAGAGCAATAATCTCTGATGTAGTTACATAATATGGAATATGGCCTGCCCTGTCTCAGGAACAAAGATGACCTTTCTTCATTTTTGTATCCCTGGGATGTTCTCCTGGGGCCTGTTAGTGCAATATCAGCAATTTTATAGAAGTTCCTTCCTTCCTTCATTATTCCATATGAGCACTGTGTAGCCTTAATGGCTCTACAATGAGGTTATTTTCAGGAAACTGTGCTGTTTTTTATTTTAAAGAAGAATTTCATTGTAAAAGGTCTCCTTGGGAATAACTTCAGGTTTAATTTGGGTAAGTAGCAATGTGATTCAAGGAAAATACTGAAATGTGTTCCCCTGTGATTAAGAAGGCAGGTAAAACGTGAAGCATGTAGGTGGTGTTGTGTCTCATTTCAGACGTGGCTGGATGTGCAGTTTTCCCAATGTTTTCCAGAAAAGTTAAACAAGAAACCAGTTGAGTACCTTGCCACAAAGCTGAGCAAGGCAGGCAACCTAGAATCTGTTGGAGAGGCTTGGGTTAGGGTTATCATACCCTGCGTTAGCTACATAAAATTAGGTGTATATTTCAGGCTTTTATTGTTTTGTTTGCTTGTCTTTAAAAATTAAAAAAAACACAACAAACTACACACTTTAAAAAAATTGATAGAACCCACAGAAATGTTGCCATGTGTAATGTGTCAAGATTGCTTTGTTATTCCCCTAAGTCCAGATGAAGAGTTCTGAGGCAGGAATGTCTAACTGGCAGCCTGAGGGCATGTGTATCCTTGTGTAACAGGAATCGACCTAGTTCAGTGGGAACATCTTTTCCTTGTTATGAAAAAATGTTTCATGTATTGGTAGAGCTGTCTGTAATCCTCGTATCACTTGTTTTGTGAAGAGCTTTCAGAAAATCACAGCATTCTCAGGGACATTTCTGTTACAATAATTAAGATTTCTGTTAGCAGACTAGCAAGGCTTATTTTGACACACTTTGCACGTCCCCAGGATGTTCCACAGCTTTCCCATTAGGCTGTTTGCCCCTTTAGCTGGTCTTGAAACGCTGGTGTGCCCAAACCTGCGGGGAAACACCACTGATGCAGCACTTGGAGCCAGCAGCAGGGAAATGCATTGGAACAAGGGCTACATTTGGGTTTTTCCAGCTGCTGGCTGTGGCCAACCCAAACCACTCTGCCAGCCCGCTGTCCATATCCTGCACATTTATATTCCTCAGGTTTTTTGCCACCAAAGAACCTATTCCCCACACACTGCTGTGATATCCTGAATAGTGTGTTCTTCAGTTCAGCAGAGTGCAAGTTGTCTTTCTGTCTTCTCCAGAATCCCTGTGACTACATTACTGGTATCCTGTTTTCATGCTTGAATGCTCTGTTCTTCCAGAGCATCTGTGCCTTGAGCTGTACAACCTGCTAGGGCCGACCTAATGTCCTGGAACTCTCTAATTGCGGCACAGGCATTTAGACTTTTATGATAATCTGCAAGGGGTAAGGGTGCTCCACTACTGTTCCTGTATTTCAAATTTCCTCCTTCCCTATTGCCTTATTCAATCGGCATCAACGTATGAAAAATATTATTCTCTTATTTGATTGTAACCTCTTTTTAAATATATATATTTTTGTAATTATTTGCTAAATGTTATTGAACTGTTTTAAAGTTTGTTGTGTTTAGCAATCTTGGATGTCAAGACTTTGTACCAAGGAGAGATTAAATAAAATACACTTTCAACTTATGTGATGACAGTGCCATTTGAAAAAAGACAGATTGCCTTGGTATACCAGCAAATGCCTTCTGTTGAGACATGATCTCCATAACTTAAAAGACAGAAAGACATCAGAAAGACAGACAGACAAAGAAAGACATCTTTCTTTGAAGGGAAATATTTAAATAAAAAATACTCTGCATTATTGAATTCCTGGCACTGAGCTCTGCAGTCTAGGAAGTCGTGTTTTAAGATATAAAATATCATCAGCATCCCTTAAAATAAAACCTGAACAGAAAAAGTTACTTTTTTTCTCCTTAATAAACATGCCTTGAAAACTGATAATGATCCAAATGGGAAATTTGATTCCAGTCCCTTTAGCTTCCCAGACTCTTGCTTTAATATGATAATGGTGCAGCCATAGTTGAGAGAGTCTTTGACCAGGAACCACACATCACAAGGTCCAGGTTTAGGAAGCTGTAATGTAATGTTCAGCTCAATGGGTTTATGTTAACTTCTATAGGAAAAAAAATTGTTTATGAAATACTACATAATGGTGTCGTCAAGATGCAGTTAACAGATATCTCTTAAAATATCTTGAAACTTCTTTTGAATGTGTGATGGTCCAGCACCTACCAAATATTTGTTCTGTCCTTCAGCTCTATAGAACTAAAGACAAAAAATTACCTGCTTCCTAGACAGGTCCTTTTGTGTCATTTCAATGCAGGGGTATAACAAGGGTGACTCTGCCAACCATTATCTCATAATTTTATGAACAACTTCAGTAGCACAGTTCTGAAATTGCTATTAAACGCAATGGAACTAATATAGAAAATATAGTGGAGGTGTAGGCTGTAATAGTTCTAATTATAACCTTTGTGCTGTATGTGTTGTTAGATATATACTGATGCTGTGATGATGTGGTTAGATATATACTGAACATATTCAGAATATACTGAATATTCTGTGTTGCAGTGACTAAACATAAAGAGAGACTGATAAGACTGTTTAGGAAATGCCAACTGTAAATATCAGAGGCATAACATATATTTTTGTACATGCCCTTTCTCTGGCACTCTCATTGATCAAGTTGGCTTTTATATGGGTGTGATTCTGCTTTTGTTTCCTGCTAGGATTGCAATTCCCTAACATGCATCTACACTCATTATTTCTGTTTGCTCAGCTCAGGAGAAGGTGTTGGCATCCTGGCTTCTTAGCAAGATGATCTATTTTAATGAAATCCTAGTTTAGTGATTAGGAAAAATAAATCACTGCAAATAGCCTTGAATATTTTGACAGTAAAACAACACAAAGAAGTGTCTTTTTGGCACACAGTTGTCATTCTCAGAAGGAGTTCAGACAGTCAGATGACATGACACCACAAAATATTTTGCTGATCATATTTGTGACATTGCTGCACAGTGTTTGAAACCCGGTTTGTGTTTGGGAAATCTGTCATAGCACAGTGCTGTTATATCTGTACTCACCACTTTTTCTGAGGAGGTTTTGTGTTTGGGGCTGTTTGGGGGAGCGAGTTGAATTTCAAAATAAGGATATAAGTTGTTATCAAAGGATTTAATGCCAGGGGAGAAGAGGTGCTGCCTTTTACCATCCTGGTTCAGAACCAACCCAGAACAGGAGTTCAGTCTTGTCCCATTGTGGTTTTAGGATTTGGAGGCTCCTTGATTGCAGTGATTGGACCACTAAGGGACAGTCCCACCAGTGTCACTGGAGCCAGCGCAGCCTGGAATTCCATGGACATTTCTTTTCATTGCCAAAACTGCTGTCCCAGCCTCACAGAGCAGCCCTGGAGGTCCAACTTAGCACCTCCCAAAGCAGATACAGTTTGAGAACTGTTGAGCAAAAACTGAGCTGGTTCCACAAACACTGCAGTCAAGAGCAGTAATTTCTTCTAAAAGAAATTCCAAGCATTTGTTAAACGTAGCATTTGTATTAAGAAAAATGAGTTCCTGTACAAATTCTCAGCAGTTTTCTTTATTAACTTGGGCTGTGAATCACAGTGGATGTTATTTTGTCTCCTATGTTACTAGAAGAGTGTTCTGTATAAATGTATGGTGACATACACACCCTTAGCTGTGTAATTAGGTGGTTGTTCATCTCCTGTATTAATGACTTTATCTTTTACAGGCTTTTGACTGGTTTCTCTTTTTCTCATTAAAAAAAAAAAGAAGAAGAAAAACCAAGAGCTAAAATAATCCCTGATTTAGTTATTAAAAGAAATTTCAACTCTCATCTTCATTCTAGTTTTACTGTAAGTACATAATAAATCCAGCTCTCATTGGGCTGGTGCTAAGTTATTAGAGGAGTATTCCTTATTCTGTCAGAGCCCAGGGATAATGTCTTAGAATCTCCCTAAAAAAGACAGAGATTAGCATATGCACAAATAATTGATACAGACAATGCTATTTGGGAAATTTCTATCTATATATTATTAAAATACCAAGATTCTTTGTTTCATTTACATTATAATTGCAACTAAACCAACCAGGATGTCTTATGAGTGGCACCACTTAGAGACACAATGTGAGGAGGATGCATATTTGACAGTAGTTTGTGGAACAGCCACTAGCAGGACATTCTGTAATTTTTGGAGTTTTAGCCTTTCATCTTTATACATGTGTTTCCACAGCGTTTCCTTTCACTGAGTATTCCCTCTGCTTTCCATTAAACAACTTACACAAGATTCAACCTGAAAAGCGCTCTGTTCTAGAAAGATTTGGGGTTTTGCTGTGAACTTTTGTTTTTAGCCAGTTACTCTGCTAACCAGACTTCAAGATTGTTTCAAGCTTAAAAGTGGAATTCCCTGTCACATAACCATTAAAAACATAATAAAAGCCCCTACTGGATACTATTAGAAATGAAAAATATTTCAGATACAGATTAAACTTGGGTAACAGTAGCTAGCTGCTATTAATCAATCTTAACAAACACAGTGAGTACATTTGTTAGTGTAATGGATGGGAGTAGTTGGGAAATTATTTTTATTGGGCCCTATTTTCTTCTTAAGATCAATTCAAAAGTAAAAGAAAAGTTTCTGGAGTGACATGACTTTCAACAGTATTAAGCAGAACTATTGTGATAAAGCTTTGTCTTAGCCATTCACAAATATATTGAATTAGTCTCATCTCTTATCAAGCAGTTGAAATTTAATTTTTCTGTCTTCACTAAGTGAAGCTGAAAAACAACAAAATCAAATAGAGTGGTTTAGTTCTGGGAATACAGGAGGTGGCTCTGTTTAGTTTTAAGGAAGTGAATCATCATCTAAGACACTTGTCTTCAAATTGTGTAAACTTAAAATACATGGCTTAGCAATAAAAGATGTTACTGAAGAGCTTGGATTGCTCAGTTCTGCTGTTTTGGACCCCAGGGTGGGTCTCCCTTGCAGCTGTTCTGCTCTGCAGTCCCTGGTGCAATCCTGCTGAGTTATTCCTGCTGTTAAGTATTGCATCTGTGGGCAGGGGCCCCTTCTCCCAGCCACTGAGTTCTCTCCTTCAAGTTCCCGTGTTGGTTTCCAGTCCTTTTAAATGGAAGAGAATGGCCAATCTTTTGTACAGCAAATAAACTGTGAGTGGTACTTCTAATCTTATTCTTTGCTTGTACTTTTTGTGTGGTTCCATTGTTTCTGTGGAATACAGACTGCATCATCCTGCCACGGGAATGAGTGCACTGGGACACTTGGCAGGACACTTGCCTGCCCATCTGCCTTAGTGGCATCAGGGCAATGGGACAGCACTTGGAACAAGAAATTGATGAAATAAGCAGCCTGACAGCAGTGGGATACTGGGGTTTCTCAGTGGATGTCTCATGTACCAGGGCAGGAAATTTCTTCTGGCCCGCGGGACCAGTCTGGAAAGTAGCTAAAGTAATTGTGGAAGGCAATTAGTGCATTGCAGAGGAGGAGGGAAGAAGCTCATAGATCCCTAAAGTCAAGGATGGAAGATTTAATCTGATAGAGCAGAGCTGAGATCAGGAGTGTGACAGTGGTTAAGAGAGGAGATATGAAACGGCTCTTTTTTTTTTGTAACTGTGCTCTGGACAAGTTGGTTCAGTTTCCAGACAATGATTGCTCATTCCAAATCACAGTACCATAGAAGAACCACAGAACATTCCGAGCTGGAAGGGGCTCACAAGGATTGTGGAGTGCAACCCTTAAGGGAATGGCCCCCACAGGTATTAAACCCAGAACCTGGGCATTATCAGCACCATGCTCTAACCAACTGAGCTCATCTCAGTGCCTTCTGACCTAGTATTGATTAATGTTATCCATAATTCATTTGTACATACACCTTGAAGACGAACACAAAGTTAATATTATGGAAAAGTAGTAAATTACACAACTGTGTTTGAACACAGAACTTCAGCACAAGTTAAATCAATTACAGTTCATACCAACCAGAGACAAATTCTTAAGTGGATTTATGGCAGAAAACCAACCCAAAACCAAAACCCAGCAGCATCCAAAACATTGCAGAGAATGAAAAATCTTTTTGGAATATTGCTGACCATGCTGTGTAAAGTTAAAAGTACACTAAAAGAAATAAATGGCAAAGGATATTAAAATCAAGGTACTTTTATGTCATACCATAAATCATTATTTTACTGCTTTTATCTATGTCTGGAAAAGTCTTAAATTAAATAATATTGAAATTGCCTTGTTTGTCTAACTTGTAACGTGTTAAAATCGCACAGAGCAGCTGCTGTTACTATCTCCTGTTACAAAATTGTTCTGTATTATTCCAGCTGGTAGTCTGCTGGTTTCATAGTTGTACATCCATTTAGCTAAATTATATGAATGTAAAGAAAATGGTAGAACATCCTAAAACAGCCCAGCATCTTTTCAGTCAGAAATCCAAGGCTGTCAGTGAGATGCAGAAGCAGGATGCTGTTCAGTCAGCTATAAAACACAAGGAGACAGAACCAATGAACTATATGAATGTATAAATGGAAAATTAAAAACTCAGGACTACTAAGAGTAGATGAATGTTAGTGTAAATTAATTATTAGTAGGGTGTGCTCATTGGCAAGCTACAAGTTTGTGTGGATTGGGAGCTATTTCCCATTCCACACGTGATGAATGCTCGAGGTTGTTGCATAGCAGCCTGTCCTAATGTTTATGTATTTGTGCCTTTCCAGCTAGAAACAGTACATTTTAGGACTGCACATGCATTGGCAGGGACATCTATTTCTGGAGAGAAACAGAGCTACTACATTAGCAATTCGCTTCAAATTCTGCTTATTTTTCCTTTCAGACTGGTATTGTTTCATGTTTGCATAATATGATCGAGATGTTTGTTTCAATCTCCACATATGCCACAGTTCTTAAGGTTTAATTGGGTTTTCTGAGGAACTGTGGCTTCAGCCTACTGTGCTTTTCATGGCATCACTGAGCAACTTCCATACTTTTCTTGTAATCGTGTTGCTCTTTAGCTCATGACACTGAGCAGCTGTGATGACTCAATGATTCTGTGAAGACAGTATTTCTGCAGACCTTCTCAATAATGTGCTTGTGATGTAACATAAATATGGATGATTTTTAACATTAGATTAAAATAGTTGATTGGTTAGTTTTTCTTTAATTACACTCAAGATGACGTATTTATCACTTTTCCTCCAGAAAGATTTTTGTACTGGTTTCTGAACAAGAACAAAAACAAAACAACAAAAAACCCCCAACCAAACCAAAAGGAGAGACCTGTTTGACCCAAAGAAATTCTTGGTCACTCTCTTTATGTGCATCATTTTTACAGTTACTCTTGCTAGCATATGACAAATTTTGAAACTTATGGCTTATCCTAAAAGGGAGTTCTGCAATAAATCTAATCTATGATTGCTGCAAACACCACAAGTATGTTGGATTGTCTCTAGAAGTTTCTTTGGCCAATACAGAAAGCATAATTAAACATAAACTACGACCAGGTGAGGTCCCAGGTTGTGAGGGTGGTGCAGAGTCCTGTTACCTCACACTAATTCTGAGGGGAAGCAAAATGAGCATGTCCATGTGGTTCTGTATTTACATGCAGGCTCTGTCTTGGTGAAGTGCTCTGTTAATGAGAGTAAATGCTACTTAAGTGCCTACAGTAAATAAATATCCTCCTGAGTCCTTCCAGAAGAGCATCTGCATGAGGATTGCCTACCCTGCAGCCACTGACATACTTCTATTAGATTAGAATCAAAATGTAGCTTCATTCCATGTTGTTTCTGTTGTTTTTCCAGTGCATTTGCCTCATCCTTGCCTTATCTCTCTATTTGAAGTTACTACGGCAACCTGTCACCATCTGCTATTATAAAGTGTGCTGGGGTTTAGTTGCTAGGTGTTGAAGTTTGTCATCTCACTCATATGATCCTGATGTTCCTCAGCTGTTTCTTTTCCTCTACATGTTGCACCCATAGATAATCTGCACTTTTACAGCCATGGAAAAGATTCCACACTCTTGCTGCTTGACCTTAGGAAGCCCTATTTATTTTACAGACTGTGATTCCTTTTGATGTACTTTGCATATACTCAAACAAAACAGTATTTCTTTTACCTTATCCACTACTTTGCAGTGTTTATACTAAAACCAGCACTTTAGTTCATTTAAATATGGTATTAATTATGGGGGGGTTGGGGTGGGGGGGGAGGTGTTAAGTGGACGGAGAGTTTAAATGTTTCCTGGACATTTTCTCTGTTTTATTTTCTTTTGACTACCTGTTTACTTGTGCTCCTGAAAGAATGAATGTTGCATTTCTATCAATTTCCTTATTTCTTTATGTATTTTTTGACAGTCTGTCAGAAAATTGGATAATTAAAAAATAGAATTCAGTGCTGTTTCTGTTCTGGGTTCTTTTACCTGTATAAGGAAATTAATGTATTTAAGTTGGAAAACATCTTATTAGCTATCTTCATAGTCGTGCAGAGTTGTTTCTGGGGTTTTTTTTCTGCTCATATTGTCTCAGCAGACAAGTGTTTACTTTGATACATTTATTTTTTATACATTTGACCTAGTTCCAATCAGTGTTTTCTGCTGTAATTCACAGGCTAAATCCTAACAAGCCTAAGCTCAGCTAAAATCACTTGCTAGGATTCTATCTGAACTTCACCTTCTCTGCCACAGTCTCTTTTATAGTTTTCAATCCCATGTACAATGTTTGACTTAATGAAATAAGTTTTTATTTGTAAGCCTTAGATTAATGCATGATTCTGAATTTCTTCTGTCCGTCCAGTGAACGGGCAGAGCTGTCTGTGTCCAGAGCTGCTTCTTGTGCAGAACTTACTGTATTCACAAGCAGTTCATGCTCTTTGCACATTCCAGTAAGAGACACTTAAACCCCAGAGGAGGATTTCAGTGACTACATAGAGACGTTTGCAGATTTGATCACAGTTGTGAAGAGCCCTGTATTATCCTGAAGTTGTGCCAGTGAGAACAGCAGAGCTGGGGGTGCAGGGGTACTTCAGAGATCCGAGGTTACCTCTGAGAAGTGAATATTTATTGCTGCCATTTGGGGATTAGGAGGGAGAGGCAAGCTTTAAACCTGTAAAGATGCTAGCAGATTATTTCTGATAGTTGAGATTGCTGGCAATAAAATGATCAAAGATCAAACAGTATCTGTATTTTCCTGCTTTACAGTTACATGGAAACAATGGAGTTTTTGTAGCAAACCAGCTTTACTGTCACCATTTTTATGATAATTCAGTCCAACTGATGTGAATTTGACAGGTTTGGTGTGAGGTACCGGCCAGCAAGATGTGATCTTTGCTTGTGTCTCGTTTCAAGGCATATCATCTGTTAATTTTAAAATCACCACACACAGTCACTAAGGCATTTGTGCTGTACCATAATCACAGAGCTAGATACATTTTTTGAAGTTGGTCTCAACAAAAGAAATAACCTTCTTAAAGTCTTTATGCCCTTAAGCATCATAATACATCTATTCAATGCTTGTGAAGAAACGCTGCTTATTTCAAGCAGCGATTATTTAACTTGAGACTAGAAAGACATTCAGTGGTGAATGCTTAACTACTAAAAATACAAGCTGCTTTTCGTGTCAATTCTCTAACTTCTGTCACTAATCTTTTTCCAAAATCAAGACACGAGAAGAAAACCCCCACACGATTTCAGCACTGAATCCTTTGCAATTCATTATTTCTTTCAGCTATGCATTTAACACCACAGAATAGATTTGTCTGATCCAGAACTGTAAAAGTGAAGAACTACTGCAGGAAATCCAGCATTTCTTTTTAGAAGAGCATCAGTACCCGAGAACACACGATTTCTTACCTGAAAGCTTTTGGTTTACCTGCAGAAAATGAGTCTTCTTAGCCTTAAAAAGTAGGCAAGGCTCTCTCTAGCACTAATGTTACTCCAAAAGAAGGTGCAATAGGTCCTTTAGGTTGTAATCTCACTGTTTGTATGCGAGAAGTGTGCCGGGTCTGCTCACGTAAGAATAAATAAATAAAACCCCGGCAGCACGAACTGAACAGCAGCTCATGTAGGGAAGTACAAGACCTCTAGTGGTCACAGGCAGCAGCTGAGGAAGGGCCGGGTCCCTCCTCTGGAATGGGGACAAAATGGTTGGGTGCGACAGAGCAGCCGGGAACTGGGAGATGCTTTTGCCTCTGGTGTAACAGAGGGACAAAGTGAGCCCGAGAGGCCGAGCAGCAGCACCTGCACACCCAGGGCTGGCACTCCCTGAGCCAGGACAGTGGAAACATTCAAGGAAATCTAGAAAATTATTTTGCACGCTCATCATTTTTGTTGTGAAAATAAAACCAAAGTGTTGAAAGCCGGCTCGCTTTTAAAGCAATGATTGAAACTTCAGCAGATTAAAAGGAATTAATAAGGAGGGAACTTCACTGTCTTAAAGGAAAACTGTAAATCTTGAAGCTCACTGTTATTGCTTGGGAAATAAATTACTTTCAGTAACTTATAGTGAAAACTCAACACTGGAAATCATGTTACATCTTTCAGCATTTTGGCTTTAGGATTTGAGAAAGTTACAATACTTCCTCTTGAGGGATTTTGAAAGAAGTTTTAAGATATGAAGGTCATAATGTTCTACAGAAGTCTGAGAGTTCTGTAACAGCTGCTTGAACACCTGCAGAATGTAAAAGATAACGTTTCTTGCACTATTTCTTTCTTTGAATAATAGAATTATTAGAAAATTTTGATTCTAATGTATTTACTTCCCATGAATGGAAGAATCCCAGGGAACATCATATGCCTTTTAGGACTCGTAAGGTGATATTGAGTTGTACTTCATATATTAAATTTTCTTGTCACAATGTGTGTTTCCATGTGTTGTTTCATTAGTGATGCAGCTTTCTCACAAGAGCCTGACCCTTGCCAGGGCAGCTTTGGAATAATCCTCTTCGAGTTCTTAGTGTGTTTCTTTCATCTGGGCTTGCAAAACCTTGAATATTATTTATTTTTACGTACATAAAGGGATTTATCAGGCCTTTTGAGTGCTTCAACTTTAAAAAGAGTACAATCCAATATCTCAAGTAATCCATGTGTGTTGATTCTGTCTGGTTTGCTTTCAGAGTCATTTTGTGGCATGCATGACAGCGATCCTGAACCAGATGAACGACCAGCATTATTCAGTGTACATTGAAACTTTTCAGACAAGTTCAGAACTAGTGGTGAGTATTAAGTGATCATGGAGTTGATAATTTTAAGTATTTGATTTCCTGTGAAAAATCAGTAGTGTTTTTTCAGAGTATCTTTGCTGATTCTTCCTAGAATGAATTCTGTTGCTGTGCTTTTTTTGCCTCTGGGTTATTGCATTGCCTCCCTCTTCTCAAGGTGACACTGTACAACACTGTAACCAGAAATTTGGAAAGACAGACATGTCTCTGTTGATCCTGGCACCAAGGTGGTGATTGAATGATCAAGAATAAGTAATGGGATCTTTGTGTTGTACCGTTTTGAGAAAGGAAGGATAAGTAAACCTGCAAGAAAAAAACAGCAAAACTTCAACTAGTTAAACATTTCCTCCCCACTTCACACATCGTGATCCATTTCCACTTTTCATTTTCAGTATTGAGTCTGCTTCTGGTGCAGGTAACATTGCACGCAGTACATGCAGTAAATGCACTCTTGCAGTGCATCCTTTTATGCAAGTTTTTTCTAGCATAATTTAACAATATTTGGGCTACATCCTAATTTGTGCTGGTCACTGTGTTCTAGAAGGTTTCCACAATCCTATGTCCATTCTTTTATGCTCCTGCTATAGCTCTCAGTTAAGTCAGGGTGTTGCCAAAGTTTTGGTTTGCACCATCTAAAGTTAGTCCATAGAGACAGTATTTGTACTTGTCAAGAACTGACCACTTTCCTTTGTTTCTTAGAGTGGCGCTATTACTGAAATTGTATATGTGGACTAAATGGACTAAAAAAAGAAAAAATCCTGTATTTTTCATTTTTTTTCATTCTTTATGAATAATGAGACTGTTTTCCTAATTCATAAAAAATATCAACTTTATCCAAAGTATTACAACATTTTCTTTCCATTCATATATGCCTTGCATTTTCTTAAGATCCCTGCATAATGATGGCAATGGAATGGTTTTTAGCTTTCATTTGGAATCTGAGACTGCTGTTCTGCAGGACTTTGACTCCAATCCTGGGGTTACTGATACCACCAGGAATTCTTCCATTGACTTCACTGGGAGCAGAGTGGTGCCCTCCATCTTAGCTCATTAACCACAGCAGCAGCCCTTAAAGGTGTGTGTTACACAGCCACTGGCTGACTGCATTTTGTTGTTCCAGGACTTCTTGATGGAAACATTCATAATGTTCAAAGAACTCATTGGGAAGAACGTTTACCCCTCGGACTGGATGGCCATGAGCATGGTGCAGAACAGGTAAGGAGGGGCTGCAGGGACACTGCTCGTGTTCCACCTGCTGTGGAAAGTCACTCCTTTCATACCTTGCAAAAGGTTGTTCAGTTCAGCCTAGGATTATTCTATCATTCCGGTTTGGGGAATGCCAAGAAGGTCATCTGAAACAATCCCTCAAACAGCTTGCTGCCTGTGCTTTAAGTGCACTTACAATGGAAGGGAAAAAATTGTATTTAACAGTAAACTGGAAGTAGATAATTGGCTTTAATTTTGACAGTCAACAGAGGCCAAACTGTCACAGGCTTGGGCGAGTCTTAAATGCACAATCTCTGCACAGGGATTACAATGTCCTTACTAATATGTCAGAAAATTCATCATAATGCAAGATCTGAACTGATATGAGTTGCTGAAAGATCTGATGATAAAGACCAAATTTTAAGCACAACACAGTGTTTGTAGGAGGAGGTTGGATCCATGGTGGTTATTGTATGTGAGGGTTTATCTCCTAAGAATTGCTCCTGGCCATTCAGGGATACTGGATTTCTCCTTTATTTGTCTGTGTTTCCAATCTTTAACAGAGGAAATAAAGGGAGAGTTGGACTGAGAAGGCCAAGTGAAACACGAATGCTCTAAGCAAAGTTAATTGGTTCAATTTGTTTATTTGTGGAATTTGCAAGAAAGAAGTTTCCTCAAACTTTGAACACACAGAAGTTTTAAAGCATCTCTGTATGTAGAGTACATGGGACAAAAAGAAATAGCCATGTGGCCAGTTTGTCTAGTGGATTTTTTTTTTAATTTGCTGGACTTTCTCCTCTTCATACTTTGTGGAAATCATACCTAAAAATCTCACTGAAAGTGATCTGGATGTGGGGGAAAAAATCATTTCACTTACTTTTAAAAATTTATTTGGATGAACTTATTCTTTCTTTTTGTTCTCAAAGAAATTCTTTGAGTTTAAATGCTGGATTGGATTACGAAGTGAATATACTTTTTTTTTAAGCAAGACTTCTGATGACAGTCACCTGTGCTATCATTATTTTAGTATTGTAGAAATTTTGGTAGCACTGGATTTTTGGGAAGTTGCAGAGAGACTGGTCTAAGAACTAAGTCCCAGACATGCATAGGTTTGAGTTGACTTAGTCCACATTTATTTGAAATGTCACAGTTATGTAATTTTACTCTTCACTTTTATAATGAATAAAAAGAGAAAACAGAGTATATTTATTGAAGTTGATAATCTCCTGGGACTGCTCAGTCTTGAGGAAAAGATTTGCCAATGAAATTCACAGCTATGTGATATCAGATTTTGATATTGGATACATTTTTATCTCAGATTTGAATGGAATTATGTTAAATGAAAAGGTTGCTTGGGTTTTTTTGGTTTTGTTTTTTTTTTTTTTTTGCATTCCATGATTTGAAGTGAAAATTGTGTTCTAATGGGTAGTGCTGGTTCTAATCAGGTGTCCAAACCTCACTTTGTCACTCATGGGCACTAAAGACCATGCAGAGGGATCCCTGACCCCTCTTCTCAAGTGGGCAGGTACAGATGTGCAGGTAGATGTGTACATTCAGGTAATATTTCATAAATTATGGCAGTTTCATCCCATTTTTTTTTGTCTGAGCCAATCTTTGGCCTATAAGGTAATACCTAACTCCGTCAACTTACGTTGCTGCTGCTGTGATTTGCAATTAATTTTAATGTAGCAAAAATTACTCTAAAAATATGTTTAGTACTAAACCATCCATGGTCATCTGGCACATGTAAGCACATCAAACCTTTCATGTGTTAAACTACTTCTCTTATCTAGAAAATGCTGTTGAAATATGTATTATCCACAAGTATAGGATTATTTTATTCTTAGGGGGAGGAAAGTGTCTGTCCTTGTTCTTTGGGGCTTGGGGCTTCACCTGGTGGGGTCTGTATTACCTCAGGTACTGACAATATAAATTGTTTTGTGAGACTGTACGTGTGTTCATAATGCCTTCTAATGACTCTGAACTGTGTGGACAAGTTGTTTCAGGCAGGTTTTGTTGCTCTAAGCCTTATCCTGTGTAAAGAAATAAGTCAGCATTAAAAAAAATATTGTTTAGAAGCTATTTAATCGTTCTCCTGTGAACACATTGCTTATCTAAAATGACTTGGCACTGTTTATTCTCGTTGATTATGTTGCTGTTCTCAGGAATGAATAAGGAAATGAGTTATTGATCTTACTTTATGTCTTAATTTTATCTTATATCAACAACTGGGAGGGAGGATTTTTATCAGTCTTTATAGAAATTTGGGTTTTTTTTCCTTCATTCAGATTTTTGGGTTTTTGGGAGGGAATGGTGGTTCTACAAAATAAATTGAAGACTAATTTAGTGTTCTAGATTTGCCTTGTTAACATTCTTTACCACAAAGCCAAGAAGTAGCAGAGAAAAAGTCACAAGGGATCAGGCTTGGGTTTTGTATAATAATAACACTGAGAGAAGAAAAGGAAATTCAAACAAAACCCCAACAAACCAAACACACAAAGTGTCAGCCCAGTGCAGTTGTGCATTCTTAATTCCCTTTTTGTGAACAGCAGGCTCCATGCAGGCTTCTGACTCCCTGGAGCAGCTGCTTTACCTCGAGTCTCCCCTTCCTGCATTTGCAAAGAGCTTGGTCAGGTAGGGCTGGGGGCACAACTGAGGTTTTCCCTGGCCAGTGCCAGGGTGTAGCTGGTGGCATTTGTGCCCTCCAGGTGTTCAGCAAAGCCTGACAGTCTCCCCTGCATGATCTTGGGTGTTTTTAGCTTGCAGGGAAAGTGGGAATTGGAGGAGTTTTGCTATAGGTTGTAGTGCAGCACAGAGATGTGAAATTAGTACATTTACAGGGAGCAGAGGAAAGGGAGGAGCACCACAAGTGCTGCAGTTTTGGTCCTGATTGATGAGCAGGCCATTCTAATTACTGGTGTGTGTATGTGTGTAGATAGATATATATATATAGATATATAAAAAAGTACAGACACTGATGAATGATGTGAGGCATACTTCAGGTAAAAGTTTGATATCTGGCATAGAAGAGGGACAAACAATGAGAAAATAATTTCTTATAGGGCCCAAAGGAAGGGAGAACAGGCACATTCATGTCCAGGAGAAACTGTGGTGGATGAATTGAAAGAATGGGAGTAGAAGCTTCATTGGCTAAACTTACTTAGTCAAGCTTTGCCTGTATCAGGATGGAATTATTTAA
The DNA here is from genome assembly GCA_013398175.1 of Climacteris rufus. Lineage (NCBI taxonomy): Eukaryota > Metazoa > Chordata > Aves > Passeriformes > Climacteridae > Climacteris > Climacteris rufus. The sequence goes on along the minus strand of VZRZ01002792.1, from coordinate 199,006 downwards.
GTCAAATGACTTTAAATCACTGTTATAAACAATATGCTCTTTGCTTCCAGAGCATGCTCTGACTCCCAAAGCACATTTGAAGGAGGCAGAGGCTGTGTGTACTGGTCCCACTGGACAGGCAGTATTCAGTGAGCAACAGAGAATGAAAAAGGGGAATAAAATACCTTTACTTTTTTATCCTTTTTTTCCCCCCCTTCCATTAACATCAAGATGGAAAGAACACTGTTTTATGGCATGCTAAGTGGGGCAGAACACTTTGGGAAACAGTAACATCATCACTGAAGTTGTGAGGATATAATATCTGAGTTGTTTTTGTGATCCTCCATGGTGAATTTAATTAACTTTTGTTCTAATTAAGGTTGCTTACTGCATACTTCTTATTAGTTACTACTGCTTGTATGTGCACTTTATTCCACTCATGACACTTAGATATTGGCTATTAACTTATTAAAAGCAGTAATTCCTAAGTACATGGCATTTGTGGGGAAATGCTTTGCTGTTTTAGGTAATACCATATAGTCTGTTTATCTTTCAGCTGCTCATAATTTTAATTTAGAGGGATATAATTTCTCCCAGGAAATTCATGTACCTTATTTTCAACATGTAGAGCACAGGGAGTCAGATTCGCTGAGTAAAAGGAACGTTTAGCAGGGTTGGCAAGCACAGGGGAAGTATTGACATCCCTCTCCTCTGGGCTTTGAAAGGGTCATTCCTCAGGTGGAGACTGAAAGTATTTGATCTTGTCACGAGTACCTGGAATCAGTTTGGTTGGTGTCCAGTCTGAAGTGACTTAGTGAGCACTTTGATTCTTGGTGTGTCCATTTGGGTAGTTTTTTGAACCTTGTCCACATTATATTAAGGTATTTAAAAATAAATGGAAACTGTTTCACCAGCACAAATCAAGGTCAGATCCTTTTTGCTGAAAAGCTCCTGCAAGGATAACACTGTAGGGTATTTTCTAACACCAGTAGTTTGGCTTTTTCTAAAGTATGTTTTCATTACCTGAGTATCTGAGTGTTTTCAGACATCTGTCAGAGTCAAGTCTTCCCCAGTGCTTTTTGAGTCTAAGCTTGAAAGGTTTAGCGCTGCAGGTATTTGGCAAAAGAGCTGGAATTGTTGTCAATTTTCTTTCATTATACATACTAAAAATAGCTGCTTACTTGCTGATGAACTGCTTTGTAACACCCTTTTGACGTGGTTCTCATGGAGCTCACAGGTTGGAGCAGCATTATGGATTCAGCCAAAGCTCACTGGGGGTTCAATTCAGTGTCAGCTGCACCCCCAGGCACCTCAGCAGCGCTCAGACTGCCACGTTGTGGCTTCTCTTGGTATCCTGGTCCTGGCCAGGCAGCAAAGGGAGGCAGAACAAATTCCTGGTGCCTTGCAAGGGACTGCAGGGGTTTCTCTTCAAGAGAAGGACAGTAGGGATTCAGGATTCCAGGCCTGGGCTTTTTGGTTTTTGGGGTTGTTTTTTTATTTTTTGATTTTGNCAGCCAAAGCTCACTGGGGGTTCAATTCAGTGTCAGCTGCACCCCCAGGCACCTCAGCAGCGCTCAGACTGCCACGTTGTGGCTTCTCTTGGTATCCTGGTCCTGGCCAGGCAGCAAAGGGAGGCAGAACAAATTCCTGGTGCCTTGCAAGGGACTGCAGGGGTTTCTCTTCAAGAGAAGGACAGTAGGGATTCAGGATTCCAGGCCTGGGCTTTTTGTTTTTTGGGGTTGTTTTTTTATTTTTTGATTTTGGGGTTTTTTGTTGTTGGTGGTGTTTTTTTGGTTTGTTGTTGTTGTTGGTTTTGTTTGTTTGTTTGTGGGTTTTTTGTGTTTTTGGGGGGGTTTTTGGTTTCTTTTTTGTTTTGTTTGTTTGTTTTTTAATAAATCATCTGAGAATGACTCTGTGAAACATGACTTCTAAAAAACATGTCTTCCATGCTGTAAGTATGCATGTTGCTAAACACAGCCTTGGAATAAGTGTCCAGACCAGGATGGACAGTGTTTGGAGCAACCTGGTCTAGTGGAAGGTGTCCCTGCCCATGCCATGGGGTGGAATGAGATGAACTTTAAGGTCCTTTCCAACCCAAACCATTCTGTGTTTCGATGAACTCGAGTCAGGAGAGAGAAAAACCTCAAACTCACTAAAATATTAAAGCTGCTTCTCAGTCTTCCATTTATCTATTGGTGGAAATAAAAACTTGTCATAGTTAAAAAAACGAACAAAGAAAAAACCTGAACCAACCCCCAGATGAGTGGTTTTGATTAGTTTTACCCTGGAATTTGATTCATTTATGTGACTGAGGTTGGATAATGGTATTAGGATTTATTTTGTGCAAATAAAGCAGAATTTAGAAGGCTGATCTGCTGCATACAAGTAACTCTTTGATCTCGTTTTCCTCTGCAACTTTTGACTGATTTAAACATCTATAGAAATGCAGTTGTTTTTATAAGGGCTTGAATTTCCAGGGGAGCAGAATGCATTTGCACACAGGTTTATGGCATATTGCAGAACTTTGTCATTTTAATGTATGAAAAAATATTTTAAGCAACAAGTATAAGTATCTAATGAAAATATTCCTTTATACATACTTGCACAAAAGGGTAAATCAGGTATTACAATAAGTTCAAACAGTTTGTACTGCTTAGTCATTGCTTTAATTGTGTATAGTAATAGAATGTGTCCTTGGACAGTTTGGTTTTGTATGAGATTAAAAATATCCTTGGTGAAATGCAGTTTCCCTGTTAACATAACATTCCTTTCAGAGGGAAATTTATTTCTGTGTTTTCCAGTGCCTCAGTGTTCTCAAATTTGTATCTCCTGTCCATTCCATCCAGGTTCCTCTGTTTCCTCCTGGTCTTTCTCAGTCTGTACCAAAGCCAGTATTTGCAATCAGGCAAAGGGCACGTTAGTCCTGGGCAAATGGGACAGGGCACAGAGAGAAGAGGCACTGGTTTGTCTGTGGGCTGCACCTCTGCTCCCGTGGAAGTTGCACTTCCAGCTGGGGCTGATCCGTTCATGCCCTTCTGGGAGCTCCAGGCCTGGCACAAGGAGTGGATCCATGTGCAGGTGCCTGACTCTGCCTGTGCCAGTGCAGCCCTGCTTTTCCACCACTTGCATCTTTCTAGCACAAAGATGTTTATTCTACACCAGCTCTGTGTGTTGCTGGTTGTTATCCCTGTTGTGGAATTACCTGCTTACCAAGAACCTAAACACTTAATTTTGCAGTGGCTGCAGCAGATCATCTGCCCAGCAAGAGAGGCCGTGCCCATCGTGGTGGTGGTGCACAGTAGAGGCCTGGTAGATTTTGACTGCAGTAATTTGTTTAGTCTTTTCTCTAAAATGCAGAGAGAAAACATGCTGGGAGATATCCCATTCCCACTCCCACTGCTGAGTGTCTCATCTTTCCCATGTCAGCTGCTGGGATGCTCACACTGCCAGACTTAGAGCTCTCTGAATTGAAAGAAAAGTCCTCAGTGGAGACAACAGCTCAAAACAAAAAAGACATCTTGGTAATTTGATGTTCTCAGAACGTCAATGAGATAAACTCTTACTTTCCTAGATACAGCTTTGAATTGCAGATAGAAACCCCTAAGGTTCTTTGCTATGTGGCCTGTTACAAAATATTTTTGTAAGTTTTCAAGTATTTTAATTTTAATAAAACATCTGGGGATTAAGACAACAAGGAATAATTTCCCCTCTGTAGAACACACGTGCAAATGAGTAAAAAAAATTGAAGAGATTACCCACACAAACTATTCTATGTCACTACAGAAAAGACTCAAAATTCAGTATTCATAATTTTCACCAGTTCCTGTAAATGCAATTGAGCAATAGTTCTGTATTCCCCTTCCTGAGTAACTTTGACCAGCACTTCATATAATAAGAGATTTTCAGAGAATAAAATGTATGCAATTTTCTTGTATTTAACATTATTTTGAACAGTTAATTTTCGTATTTTTAACAGAAGCATCACAAAATAACCCTGCTGGTGTATTATGTATTTGCTGCATAATTACCTCTTTTAAAATTCATAATCTGCTGGTTCAATGCAACGAAAATCAGTGGAAGAATGGAGAAGCAATTTTGCAGTGTCAATTCAAACTTCCTTTGAAAGTGAAGGCTGTGGGAGTTTATTGGTGTGTGACATCCTGACATAACCATGCTAAGTCATTATCTTTATCTTTAACAACCGGGTTTCAGCTTTGTGTCTGAATCCTGTTCTTGATCTAGCTCTAAAGTCAGCATGTGATTGCTAATTTTTTCATTAATTCAGAATATTTCTACTATGCAAAAAAGTGTCTGGAATGCACAAAAAAAGCAAAGGAGACTGAAGTGAGAAGAAACTCATTATATAATGAAAATTTCTGAAGTACCTCTCAAGCTGATTTACTCACAGCCCACTTTGACAGCTCTTTGTAGACTTTGTTTTCAAGCTATGAAGCATTCAAAACATCCCAATTCCAGGAGTTTGGCATAAAATTTGTACCTAATATGCGGTTTTGAAAATGTCTTTTGGTTCCTAAATGAGAGCTACACACTCTTTAAAGCATGTTTTGGATAGATGCTGAAGGAAAAGCTGCACACAGTGAGCTGCTTGGCCAAGTAAGGAGGGCTCACATGGAAACTCTGCTTGTCTGGCACAAAGCCACTGCACGTTGCTGTCTTTCTCCAGGAGTTCATTGGTGCTGCTGTCAAAATGACTCTGCCACATTACAGCATGCAGTGTTCTGCATGCTTGGCATAGCTGCTCAAGGTAAATTTTTCAATAATGCTAATAAGGAGAAAAAACAATATATAAATGAGATAAACCCCACTGTTGTAATTGAGGCAAGAGCAGCCAGAGCACAGCCATGCTGGAGCAGTTGCTTTCTGACCATGTTATTTAGTTACACTCTGGTCATAGTTTGAAAACAAATTTAGGAAAATGATGATTGCTTTTTCATTAGAATTAAATACAAAGGGGTCAAAAAATATTCTTCGGTTTGTAGTGAAACTGAGTTGACACAAGGGAGAAATATGATGAAATTATACTCCTTTCTTTGTGCCACTAGCCATATTTTTCCAGTTACCATGGAAGTGGATTGCTTCCCCAGTGTAGCCATTATTGTGCTCTTAATAACTAGGTTTCATGTAGCCACAAGGTTTTAAAATATTGTTTCCATCTTGCATTACCCTTCATTTCTAAATCAATAAGTGCCATGTTATTAGGGGTAATTTCTGCTGTTGCTTTGTGAAGATTTTGTTATTATCCTTTCACCTGTTTTCTCAGGCTTTCTCCTACCACTCTCTGTTGTACACGTGTACACACACAGTACGTGTGTGTTTTAGTCTTTGCTCTCACACTGATTCACTCTGGGCTCTCTTCTGTGTATTTTGTACCTCCCAGCATTAGTTTATAGTTGCCAATCACTGTTTCAGTCCTTGACAATGTTCAGCATTGAGGGTTGGGTTTTCTCTTTCTGTAAAGTGCAGCCTTCTGCACGTTCTGCACACAACAAGGAAGGGAAAAGGTGACAGAAACCTACAAGAGAAACATTTTAATTCAGCTGCTTTCCCCCTGTGTTTGCTTTATGTTAAAATACCTATCAGGTATTTTATGAGGATGATACTAAATAGTCAATATAAATTATGTGTGAGTATTATTTTGGCTCTGCTATTCCCTGCTCCAGAGTTCATAGAATTGGCATAATAGCCAAACCATGTCTATCATAACTCAGAAAAGATCTTCAGAAGTAATAGTCAGTACCTTTCCCAGGCTCTGCAAGATCTTCCCTCATATTCCTCATCCGCTCAAGTTGAAGATCCACTGATGATCAGCTTTGGTGATTATAACAAATACAGAAGTCAGTGACTCCTTCTGACTCGAATTTCTGGACCAAACTCTCTGAAGGAAAAGTGCTGAGTTTGTGGGAAGAAGTTCTGAATTGTAAAAACTGTCTGTGCCTTTATTGGCTTTTAGACACAACTTAAAAAAAAACCCCACATATGCCATAATTTTAATGGTTTCTTTCAGTAAGTTTTCACAAGACAGGAAATACACTCTTAAACCTTATCCCTATTTTTCTGTGTGATTATCCAGTGGAAGTTTGTACTTGATTCATTTATTCCCCCTGTCATTACATCAGTGCAGTCTCGGCTTTAGGAGACATAGCAAACAGGAGTCTGAGTTGATGCTCATAAATACCAAAGTGAATTCATTCATCCTTCACCTCAGTATCTGGGTTACTCATCTCAAAGTTGAAGCAGTGAACTCTCAAATTTTAGAGTCATGTGAACTTGAAAAGACATTGATGAGCATCTCACTCCTGTTGGGCACTGCTTTATAAGACTTCACGTGTCTGAGGAAAGGTCTATTCATTATTTTAGACATGTTTCTAATTCTGCCTTGCACCTTTCCCAAAATAATGCTGTGGACCCAGAAGTGTTCTGTGTTTGGAACAAGGTGCAGAAAAAGACCAGCTTTTGCAAAGCCACCTAAGAACAGTCAATAAGAATTTAAAGGTTTGTTTGGGGGGTTTGGGGAGGGTTTTGTTTATTTGTTCTATTGTAATCCTTTCTTTCTTTTATGTTGCAAGAAGCTGATGTAACAATTCTAACTAGCTTGCTAAAAATAACTTGGAGTTGCAGATCTGGATTTTTAGGTTTATTACCTATTTACACTTCAAAAGCAAGGACAACATGCAGACCTAATTTATTGTTAGACAGTCATCATCTTCTGAGGAAAGAAGCCTTGAAATCCTACTTTGATTAACATGTTGTGTATAAAACCAGAATTCTTTCCTTCCTCCGTCTCAGTTCCTCTGTTTCATTTTGTTTGAGGGAGAATCACTTTGAAATTAAATCTTTATCTTTGGGTGACATCAATTTTCAGTTTTGTCTGTCTTAAATTATTTCTGTGTGTTACTTAAGGTACTGTTCTATCCCTGTTTAGAACATATATGTAAGTGTGTGAAACTAAGTACAGTTGCAGAGGATTCTATTTATTGGACTTCCTTTCTGGCCAAAATATTTAAAAAATATCTCTGACAATACAATAAAGTAAAGCAGAAGCAGCAGAAATTCAGGGAGATAGATGAAACAGGAGCAGTTGTATCTTGGCAATTTTGTTGCTGTTCTAAGCCCAAACCTTACTTTTGTATACCCAAATTTAGCCCAGAGACTTTGGACTTTGAAGATCTTCCATAAATCTTCAGCCCCAAAAGTTTTATATGAACTGTACATTAGAAGCATCAATCCTCATAAACTCAGGAAATAGCACAGAAGATATTATGGGTAAAGGGAATTTCAGCAACTTTAGATCACAATTATTTAAAATTATGAGAAATTAATTCCATATGAAGTGACTACATGAAAGTTATCATTTAATTAAAATCAAGGGAAAAAGTGACAATTTAATTCTTTAAAGACTAGTACTTAAAGTTATATTTTCTCTTGTTTTCATCAGAATCTCAAACTGATTTATAAGTACCTGTTTTGTTTCATACTGTGGCTACTTAATTAATCCCCTTTCTGGTGAAAAGGGAGACTGAGGCCTACAGAAGTGAAATCATTGGGGCAGGACACAGGGCATTGGCAGGAGCCAGGAATAGCATTCAACTACTGCCTAAGTGACTTCCAATGACAGGAATAGATACACCCTTTAGGCAAAATACAAATACATTAAAATATTTGGAACTTGACAGCCCGGAAATGTTGCATGCTCCCTGAAAATGTGTCATTCCAGTCTGTCAGATAAAACTATTTGTGAGAGTGAAAGGGATATTCACAGAAGGCAGCTTACATATAAGTATATTGTATAGAATCCTGTAAATATTTTTAACTTTTTCTGTGATTTCTACTGGGCATCAAATACCTCAGTATTTCTCAGCTGTCCTTGAGGCTTTTTCTTTTTGGCTAACAGTAAACCACAAACGCTTCACAAAAATTTTCAAATGTGACACACAGGAATGTGTCCAAAATAAATGTCATGTGTGTTTAAGTTATGATTATTTCCACTGTATCTTGCATGATATTTCTGTGCTAACAGTAAAGTACCTGAAAGTGTGGGATTTTTTTATTGCAAGAAAAGTTATTAGCACCATTCCAGAGTCTGCCCAAACTGGGTATTTAGGTGATGTGTTTCACCATGGTGTTGCAGTATGTGAAATGCACTGAACTTGTGTAGTAAAAAAGCCTCCAACCAAAGACTCTGGGTGAAGGGAAATGCTCCTCCCTGAGCTGCTGGAGCTGAAGATCTTGTTTCTGTGAGTTGGCAAGAAATAGCCTTTGTAAATCAAAGGATCTAGAGCTCTATAGAAAAGACATGATGCTAAAAAGGCCTTGACCTAAAGCTCTTGTTGAGAAGAATAATGAAGATGATGACACAGAGTAACATGTCTGTGCTTCTGCTGAGCTGTGTGGGATTTTGTGCTGCCGAAAGTAGATCATTCTTTTAGAATCCCTTTTTTTTTGCAACATCTTAAACTGTTTGTGTCAAGCATCAGGCAGCTTTGAGGAGATAAATGTCGCCATGTGAGTGGAGCACTAGGGAAGAATGTGTTTATTTTCCTGTGGGCAGTGTGGGACAGCTTGCAGTGGGAATCACATTTAAGAGTTGATCACATAAAAGGTGAAAAAGCAAGTACAATAACCTGGGCAATGGCAGTGGGTGCACAGGGCAGCCCTGTGAGTGTGCAGGGTGGTTTAGCAGGCTGGTGATAGCCTGCAAGGACAGGACTGAACAAAATTACATTTCTTGAATTTGAGGTGATTTGATGACACTGGGTTTTTCACAAATCAGCCCCTTGATTCAGCTGGCAAGATGAGTTAGAGGATGAGATCAGAGAATGCCCTGGACCACTGGGAGGAAGCTCAGCTGATGTGTGGGATGCTGTGCAGTGACACAGCACCATGAGAACTCTGTTACCTCCCAGTGCCACAGTTACTGCACTGGCCCTCTGCTCATGTGAACAGAAAGGACCTGGCAAGATGTGACACTGTGTATAATTACTTCATTTCCTTGATCACCTCAGCAATACAGAGGAATGTTACATGGATGGAAAGAAAATCTTCTTCAGATTTTTGCAAAAAATATTTTCCTCCGGAGGACCTGGCCCATAACAAGGGATTCCACTCCAGCAAGTCACTGCTCTAATGAAGCAGGGAGCTCCTTTGGGTGATTGCTCAGTGCTTAAGTGCGATTCCCTGTCGTAAGCCTGCCAAAAGCTGAACTTTTGCTTTACCTCCCTCATTAAGATACTGAACTTAGCCCTTCTGAGTTGTTTGGTTTTTTTTGTGGTGAGACTAAAAATCCTTTCCCTGACTATTCTGTTTCTCCAGTGGCTCATAGACAGCTGCCAGGGGACCAGTGTGACACCAGAGCTGTGTTCTACCAGCCTCCAGTGAGCAGTGGCATTTAATTGTTCTCCCTTCAGCTTTGTCTTTGATGTGTTTAATCACTTCTGAGCCACAGGTGCCTGACTGCATCCACAGCATCCTGTAACAATGAGCTGCAGAGTTGAGCAAGATTAACATGGAACCTGGGTTTGCTTATTCTGGATGCACATTCAGGTTGTGTTCAGTGCTCTCTGATGCTTCTCAGAGAGCTGTGAGCACTCAGTCTCTCATCTGCACAGTACTTTTGATTTTATAGATCCATCCTCAGTCATGGAGTGCCCCCTGACTAAGGATCATTTCTGTGTCACATTATTTGCTTGTTTTCCTTGCTCTTGTTTCTTTTTGTATATGTTTATATTTTGGAGATGGGACACCAAAACACCACAGACAACAAGGACACGGATATCCTGCAGTTTCTTAATCTTCTGCTGATAATCCTAAATATTGAATTGTTGCTTTCTCTGATGTTACTAATCACTGAGATGGTGGGCTTTTCTTGACCTGGCTGTTAAAATTATTAGATATTTTCCTGCCTGGGAATAGCTAGTTGACAGCCAGTAATTGTTTTTGAACAATTAGGATTGGTTTTACCTTGTGTTCACCTTTCTGTTTGCCCCTACAGTGTTTTCCTTTGAAACATTTCAATTTAACAGTTTTTTTAAAAATTACCTATGAAGCAGAGGCAAATGATCACTTTCAGTCAATTTACAATTTTGAAAACAACTGAATTATTTAAATAAACTTTATAAATATTTAAAGATCCAATTGACTTTTGTTTTGCAAATGTCCTGTGCTGGGAAGTCAGACAAAGAAATTGGCTTTAGAAACATGACTTAATCATGCTGCATTAATCAAGACCTTAAATAGGTGCTGCTTTTCAGGCCAGAGAGGTAATGTTCATGCTCTTACCCTTGGAAGAAATAACTGTACAGTACCTCAACTTTGAATGTGTTTTTGTAATCAGCCTGAGAAGGAAGGTGGGCAGAGGAGTCATTCTGCCCTCCCTGCCTGTGAAAAAGCTGAAAAACTGCACTTAATATCTTTGAAGTGAAAAAGGTGCAGTGGCAGCTCCTAACTAATAATGTGAGCACAGGAGCTCTTTCAGCTGTCAAACCCCAGAGAGGAGGAGATGACACCCCTGTGAATGATTTGGGTTTGTCAAAAGGTAACATTGTGTTTGAAAGAATCGCTGTTTTCTCAAGAATGCAGTGTAGTTTGCAGCAGAGGAAACAAAATTCTATTGGTCTGACTTTTTCAAGAGAGATTGTGGAACTTTTTGACAATGGTGTAATTTTTTTTTTCTGGGTAGCACTATAAATCCCCTGCCCTGGCACTGAATGTCACCTGCAGCTCTCGTGTGTGTGGGAACTCTGATGCTTCCAGTGTGGTCAGCATCAAATGTGCTTCCATCAATATCATACACGGTGGGTATTGATTGCCAGAGGTTACATTCATTTAGCTGTATCCCTGCTTTTCTTTTTTAGAGTATTCTTGAGAGCCATCAACAAATTTGCAGAGACAATGAACCAGAAATTTCTGGAGAACATGAATTTTGAAGTCCAGGTAAGTATTTAGGCTTTTTAGCTGAGGCCAGGCAGTGTGTGCAGCTCTGCCAGAGCCCTCCTGCTGCTGTGCCCCAGGGTCAGACAGGCTGTGGGTGTGAGTGGGGAAGGATTGGACCATCAGAATTGACATTACATCAGAACTGGCCTTTGATTATTTATGGTAAGGCACACAAACAGGGTGTTTTGTGCTGTGATTCTGTTCAGGACTGGCAAGCAGAAAACTTTTTTGTTTTTCTTAGCCAGCCAAGTGCATTCAGTAAGTCAATCTTGGATGTAACACACAGAGCCTTTACAATGTCAGTGCTTGGGATGTAGGACAGGAAGAGCTTACCTTTGCTGATTCCCAGAGTATATAGCACTTTGAGTTTATTTTTAACTTGTACTCTTCCCTGGCAAGCCTATTTATTTATTTTTATTAGCTCTTTCTGTAATAATTTTTAATTAGGATTAGTTGAGTTTTTTGTTTGCTCAGTATCATTCTATGTAACTTGACTATTTGGTTGTGCATTTTACCATGTTTGGCTTCCTTTACATAAAAATGAACCTGTCTGTAGTTTCCACATTCATTAAATTGGTATTTAAATGTAAATACACTTCCAGATGCAGGATTTGTCAGTAAGTGCTGCCTGCTCATGGTGTGTGCTATAGATAGAAGACACACTGAGCAAGTATAGCATGAAAACTTATTCTGTTTCACTCTTAACATAAAGTTCAGGGCTTTGCCTTCCTGATTTCTTGGGGGTTATGTTTTACTGCTCACTTGCAATCTGCTTTAAATGATTCCACTTGTGCTAAAAACTCTTTGGGAGTTGGTCTCTTGTTCCCCCACACAAAACACCTTGGACCCAAATAGCTGCAGAGCGGCCACATCAGTGGTTTCATGGGAAAAGTGCAAAAGACAGCAGTGAAAAGAAAGGTAAAACCTTCAGTTCACAGTCAGTTACAGAGGCCCCAAGTATGAGATATGGAGATTTTTCCTACTTTATTTCATTAAAAATGTTTCACCTTCAAAAGGTGTGACTATACAAATGTATACATTTATAATGTTAATTAAGGTTTTTGAATCATGGTGAAAGATATTTCTTCTGACAAACTTAAAATTTATCTTTTAGTAAATATCCCTGTTGGAAGCTTTCAGATCCTTGACATATTTGTGCTATAAGCTATCAGTTTATTAACAACCAATTTACAGCCTGTGATTTCTATTGCACTTTGTCACCTTTTATTTCACAATGTGTCAATAATTTTTTTAAGTAGATAACAAAAGTCTGAAAGACATCACCATGTGCAGGATACCAAACCACACAGGCTAGAAAGACTGTATCTGTCAAAGTTGTATTGAAGTGTACATTGCCTCTTTCAAACCTGAACACAGCAGTTTGATCTGGAGCTTTTACTTCAGCTGTTTCCCATAGCAGTTCAGTGCATTCCAAAATGTTATCAAACAACCAGGGATGTTGTAGTTCAGCACTGCACCTTGTAGTTCAGGGGGATGCATTAATGCTCTTTTATTCATGACTTCTCAAATATCTGGAGGCTCTGAGTAAGCAAAATAATGTTATAGTAAATAAGTGGTGCCTTGTAAAGAATTGTAGTACCCTGATAGTCTTCATAAGAGACTTTAAAGCACAAGTCAAGGAGATACCTCACTTTTCTTCCATCAATAAAAGTTCTGCAAGCCTTCTAACAGTTCCCTAAATACACCTACTTACAAAGCTGCTCCTGGACTAAAGGTCTCAATAGTGCAAAGCACATTGTCTAATTTTCTTAATTATGAATTAAAAATTAGATTTCCCACAGTATATTTTTTTATACCAATATGACTTGGCTGTAAGCAAACATGAGCAGTGGTTAACTCAAAGTAAAAGAGAAACTTCTATACTTTATAAAATAATTAACCTTACAGTATAGCTACTATGTAGCTATACTTCAAGTTTTCTTTATATTTATACAAGAAAATTATAAATCGGGACCAAAAAACTTCCTTTTCCTATTCTGATTTGGGAGAAAATGTGGAAGAAGCAAAACTTTCAGGTTTGTTAAAAGCTGCAGCCTGATAATCACATGGCCTGTTCATTCCCATCACCAGCCCCAGGAGCAAGGACAGCCCCAGACACTTCCCAGCCCTCAGGTGTGCTTGGGGCAGCTCCCTGACCCTGCTGCAGGAGGAGCCAAACGGGCTGGGGAAAATAGAGGTGCAGAATTAAAATAAAAATATGTCACAACTTGATGTTCTTTGTAAACAAGTGAATGATTTATACAGTTTGTACGATGGTGTTTTCAGATTGGATTATTAATAGTTGAAGCAAAGTCTTAATTAAAAGAAAAATTAAGAAGCTATTTAAAGCCCAGTGAAATAGATCTGAGGGTTTCACTTGGCTGAGTGGTTGCATGGCAATAAATAGTAGACAACCAAAGCAAACAAAGCAAGTCAGCTGTGAAGCAATTGAGCATCTAAAACAGTGTGGTTTAAATCTAGACAAAAGAATGAAGAATTTTTTTGCTACTCTGTTTGAGCTTGTTAAATGGAGGGAAAAAGGGTTCCTGGCTTCTTTCTTGTTTGCAAAGCAAATTGCTTTTCTCATTTACTGTGTGATTCAGGTAGAAGGGAAAGAAGTGTTATCATTTAGGGCCTGGAAAAGGATGTGTTATATCTGATCAAGAGTGTACAGCCCTTAAGTTCAGAACTAGGCATTGCTTTAAAGCCAGAGGTGCAATGCTGAAGCTGTTGCATACAGAGAAAAATACCAGAGCTCTGCCCAGCAGTGCTGGGCTGCTCCATGTGCTGCCTTTCCTGAGTTTTGCATCCACAAGGGGTGGATTCAGTGCATCAGTGGCACTCCGAGATTGCGTCCTGCAGGGATTCTCCCATGTCAGCACACAGCACAACTTAGCACAACAAAGCAATATCTGCCTGAAAGGCTTCTGTTATACAATATTTACTGTTGTGCTGATAAGACAAAGCTGTTAGCTCCAGAGGAAATAATTTTACAGGAAAGAAGGGAGTGAAATTTCATTAAGTGATTGACCAAAAATAAACCGTGCAGTAGGAATGAAGGAGGGCTCCCAAAACTCCTGGTGCCTGAAGCTGGGGATTGCCTACAGTACAAACAGGGACAGAACCTTGCATAATGCATGACTCTGCATTCTTCAGAACTGAGTGTAAACTGGAACATGAAGATTTAATGCACAGAAATCTGGAGTTTCAGTAGGAATTATTGGAATGGGTAGAACTCCTCAATATTAAGCAGTTTATATTCTATTCATGTCCCTGTATTTGAAAAGGGTTATTTTCTTGCACTTATGTTAGATATAGAGACGATATGTTAAATATTGAACCAGGTTATCTAGAAAGGACAGGGAATATTTTCTCACTTCAGGATTCTGAAGATTGGATGCAGCAGTCACCTGTCTGAAGCAGTTTAGCAGCTCTTGCCTTGGCATGTGGAGCTGGAGTAGCTGACCTGGCAGGTGTCCCCCCAGATACATGTTCAGTGCTTGCAACAAGGAAGTTTGGAGGCCTGAAACCATGGAATGTATAGTAGCTTAAGAGTCTGTATTCAGGACGACCATATGGAGAGAATATAAGGAGATATATTGATGGTATACAGAAAAAAATGTAAAGCAAGCAGGTCTGAGGTTTCCCTGAAGACCATGACAATAGATGGCTTATTGGTGTTGTGTTTTCTTTGACTTTTTCATTGCATTTCGTGTCAATAGAAAGTTTGATCAGTGTGATTGAAAATTGCTTCTTTTTCTCTTTTCCATTTTTTGTCTGTTTGTTTGCTCTCAATATTATTTAAAATAATATTCACAAGCTTTCTCTTAATTGATTGCAGAATTCACAGCCAGGCAGCCAGTGTCCACACTGCCTCCACACCCTGGTGCCCAGTAGTCAGGACCAACTTCTGTAGTTGTAAGAGGATTTGTTGTGGGTAGACTTTGATATTTCCCTTTCTCTGGAAGTGGGGAATGCTTGTAGTGTAGAGTTCATTATCAGCTCCTACTGGGAAGGACAAGGGAGATTCAGCCACTGGCATAACACACAATAATATCCAGTCTTAAAGGACATGGCAATGTTGGGATTTTTGCTGTTTTGCACCAATTTTTTAATGATTTGCCAGTTTCAAATGCAAAGTCTGGATACCGTGTTCAGACCACTGCTTTGCAGCTGGGCTTTTGCAGGAGGGCAGAACAGATACATCCTGGATTTAGGATGCAGGAGTTGAGATGAGCTCTTCAGAAGAGGTTTATCCAACAAACAAAAATACTAAAAATTGTGCAATATGTTTTTGAAAAGGGGTTCCCTGAAGGTCACCCTGGTGTCTTTGGTTTAATTGTAACAAAATCTTTATGGAATTTTCTGTACACGTGCAATGCATACAGTCATTATATGCTCAACAGCTGTCAGACAAGATGTCATTTGTGGTAAGTAGGACTATTCTGGGGCATTTTTGTTCCTGTTAGGAGCTGATGTCATTGCCAGGTGTCACCTTTGTCCAGAGCAGTATTTTCGCTGTGCTGCCACTGTCACCTCCTGGCTCCATCACCTTCTGTTTTGAGCCTTGCTCTGCCCAGGAGGAGTTTCCACGCGGGGCGGGAGCACTCCCAGCCCGCAGCTCCCTCCCACCCTTGGTGCCTCTCAGTTCCTTGCGTGGCTGCTGGGCAGGATTCCTTCGGGAAGGGCTCTGGCTGCAGCTGGCAGCGTCTGACACCTTCAGGGCAGGGCACAGGGAACAGGGAACAACAACAAAACCATTTTGTTGTGCTCGGGCACAGCTGTTGTAGAGCTTCTGCTCTGGGAAATACCGAGTTCTTAATTCCTGCTCCTCCCCACCTTTCCCTCCATTAGCACTTTGTTTGCACGGCATTAGAAAGGATTAGAATTGTAAATCTGTGCCGTTACAGCGATTTGAGTTTATATATTAATCACCTATATTCCTGCCACAGAATTGTACTGTAAAAGGCATAGTCCAAAATCCAATGTCAGTCTGATTTCAAAGTAAATGCTTGGGTTTTGGGTTTTCCTACCTTTCTTGTACGCACTAGGCTCTATTAATAACTCAGAAGTAATGAAATGCATTTCAGCATCACAAACAGAATTGTGCAGCTTGTTTTTTACATTAAAATCTTCGTCTGAAAACCCCAAATTCAAAACTCTCAATGTTTTACAAATATACAGGGGGGAAATACACACTGTGCAGAGACCTATGTATGACACTGACAGACTTTGGAGAAACAATGCAGAGGTTTAGTGACTGTAAGCACTGGGAAATTTAGCCAGTATTAACTATACTGTCAATATTTAAGTGTTATATCTTTATATGTTATATATTGTATTGTGAATTTGAAAATTATCAAACTTCAGGGTTTAAAGTTCATCTCTGATCCTTCTACCAGCAAATAGCTGGTTTCAGAGATGTGAGAAAGAGGAGGCTGCAGCCCTTAGTCCTGGATGATTTTTCAGGATAACAATCAAATCTCCTCTTCTTTGTGAGATGGCTGGAAATTTCTTACTAAATTAATTCCACATTTTCCACTTTGACACATGTCCAAAGCATCTTGGAATGTTATTGTGGGCTTAAGAGAAAACAAAACCTGTCTCATAAAAATAATTTTTGCATTTTTAAACTCTGTTTCTATATGTTTAGTTTAGAGAGAGGCTACTTTGCCTCAGAGGGTTTTGAAGTTAGTTTTGGTGCTTAAAAGTTTGCACCCAAGAGTCCTCCAGGCTATAAAGGACAGAGGCCACTCCAGTTTTGATGGAATATGTTATTTCCAGGCTGTGAAGTGTGGGTTCCCAACCCAGGGTGGTATTGCACCACATAAAATCAAGAGCTCTGTCATGTTTTGTTCCCATTCTTTGAATCACCACTGAACGCATCCACTTTTGCCTTTCTCCTCTCTCACTAAAACCCACCACTGGTTTTAGCTACAGCTGCATTTTTAAGTGTTTAAAGCTGTTGCTGACTGCTTACAAGCTCCTGAAAATTGTGTTTCCTTCCTTAAATTTGTGTTTCCTAGGGAAGTCTCTCTTGTCCCTTTCCATCTCTAGCGTGTGAGAAGTGCTTCATTTTGATTGTCTGGAGAAGAAGCAATTTGCTTTCAGGAATGAAAAGTTGTGCCCTGGAAGTGTGAGGGCTTTTTGTCTACTTCAAGTACACAAGTCAGTACTGTCAGCTGTTATTTAGGGATGTATTTTGTCCTTCTTTCATGTGGAGAGCTCTTAACAAATTATACTGGAATTTCATACAAATGGTTGTTGAATTAGGATCCAAAGAGGAGGCAGGAGATGCCTCTTGAAGTGGTGCTCAAATGCAGTGTAATTACACTGGTGCCTTTAGCTCAAATTGTTAAGATGCACCAGCAGGTAACGTGTTCCCCCAGTCCTGCTTTGGTTCAGGGTTTAATGTTGTTGGCTAATGAATCTCATGTGAATCTTTTTTTAGCAATATTTATTCAGCTACTCTGTTATTAAAAGCAAGTGTGTAGTAGTGGTTATTAAAATTCATCTTTCTTGCTTTTCTGCTAATTACATAATACTAATGATGTACATCTTTGCATAATATAAAAATCTCATATAGCTTGTATCATTTGGCTTCATAAATTATTCTGCATTATGCATCATTTAATATTATTCCTGCTTTCCTCAAAATTATTATAATTTCCTTATATTCAATTTACAGCTGTGGAACAACTACTTTCATTTGGCTGTGGCTTTTATTACCCAGGATTCACTGCAGCTAGAAAACTTTTCCCATGCAAAATACAACAAAATCCAGAACAAGTAAGCAAAATATATGGTTTAGCTTACATCTTTAATTTTGGAGTAAAATGATGAGAAAGGTAATGATAAAAATACCTTTAATATCCCTTTTTTTCCTAGATATGGAGATATGAGACGTTTGATTGGCTTTGCTATCCGTGACATGTGGTACAAACTTGGTGAGTGGCAAAGTGAACTTCACTGCAACTGAACCTGTCACATAATGTTTGTTCCATTGGAAAATATCTGACATGAAGTGCTTTTGTAAATATTTCTGCTATTTGAAGTTAAAATATGTTTTCGCTCCTGTGATTAAGCTTGAAGCTGACAAGAGCTACAGTTGGACTCCTGCCAGGTTTTCATTTAAAAGAGAACTCACAACCTCCTCTCAGATTTCAAACATGACTGAAATCAGATTTCAGAAACCTTATTTTGCAGAAATTGAGACTGGATACATTTTCCCTGAGAAGGTTACTGCTCAGCCTGAACCTGCCATTCTGGAAATTAGGAGACTCAGATTTGGAATCTATTTGGATTAAAATTCCAAAAAGGTTTTACATTTATTTTCCAGCCAGGTTCTGCTACTCCTCCTTTGAGAGTTTCTCATTAACTCCTTTGGGATCATTTCTTATTAACTGAAGTCATGTAGAATATTTGTTTTACCTTGGAAATTTTTTATGTGGCAGTTGTGTTCAATGCTAATGTGGCACCCATCAGAGAGGAACATCAGACTGAGAATACTTCTTCATTATGGAACAAGTCTAATCAGATTTATTAATGAGAATATCTGTCTCCTCATGAGCATCAGGCAGAATTGACACTCTCACACAGCTCCTTGGGTTTGCTGCTGGGCTGCTCCACATAGCAGGGCAGAGTTTGAACAACACCTTGGACCTGGTTGAGTTGTTTGCAGGTTTGGGTGTTTATTGGCAGCTGATGTAACACTGGTGCAACAAGAAAATTCTGTGTGGGTTTAGGAGCTGAGTTGTATAGATGGTGTTTCTGTTACTGCTGGTGATTTTTATGCATTGATTGGTTTGATTTATTGCTTGCAATGTCTGATGTTATTCAAAAATGAAAGTAGGTAATGGTTTTCTCCTTCATATGAAAGCTACGCTGCATGGCCTTACCATGTGGTACTCTCCTACTGATGGAATTGGGGGGGATTCTTAGGTTTATTTATTACTTTCTACCCTAAATATTTATAGGGAGATGTCAAAAGCTGAATTGTTCACTGAAAATATCAACTCATCTGGCATTCCTGCTTACTCCTGGCACCAAATTTTGCCACCTTAGAAGAAGACAGTATTCATTCACATCTCTCAGCTTTTGAGAAGGAACAGAGAGGAGTGACTGAGTTCTCAGATTTTACCAATACAGATGATTTAAACACTGCTTTAAATGATTGCATGCCCTAGACATTTTCCTAAAAATACTTGGTTTTCTCCTCAAATATTCAATTTTTGGTTTTGTTTCAGGCCAGAACAAAATTTGCTTTATTCCGGGGATGGTTGGGCCCATCTTGGAAATGACTCTTATTCCAGAAGCTGAACTACGAAAAGCCACCATCCCAATTTTCTTTGACATGATGCTGTGTGAATATCAGAGGACAGGAGAATTCAAAAAGGTAATTAAAAATACAGTCTTTGAAAAGGCATTTAAATGTCACGTGTTCAGTATTTCTGGTAAATGTGTGTCAAGTGAGCTTTTCTGCTCACAGAAAATGAAATCCCAAGTATTAAGAACCACAGAACAGCTTTTGTGCAGCAAGTGTAGGATCTCCAAAGTGATTTAGTTGGACTTAGGGAAAACTTGTTGCAGTGACAGCAACAAATAGATGGAATTGCAAATAGGGGCCCAGAGAGGTTGCAGAATCTTAATCCAAATTTTCAGAATTTTTCTGGAAAAGGTTCTGAGCAGCAAGATTTACTTTGAAGTCAGCCCTTCATTAAGTAGGAGATAGAATTAAATGACCTCTAGGGATTCACTACAAACTAAATATTTCCTTATCCTCCTTCCTTGTAACATAGATGTTGATAAGCCAAAACTTCCAGGTTTTAATACAGAGTATCTGATAGAAGTAGCAGTGAATAGCTAATTGCATTTTATCAGATTTATTATGGAACTCTAAGTTTTCTGAATGTTTATTGTGAGGAAAAATAACCACTGTGAAGAGCTGACATTCCTGGAGTGTTTTCTGCAATCATGTTGAAAAGGAAAAGGAATTTTAAAATCATAATTATGAAATCTCTTGGGTTGATGGAATAGAAATAGAGATGATGGGACAGGGCACTTGGGATGGTAATCTAAATTTCCTGACACTGCTTGCTGTGTCTGCCTGGACAGTGGAATATCCATCACTTTCTTCCCTGGCTGACATCCCCATTCTCCTCGAGTTCTCAGGGCGTGGATTCACCTTATTCTCTGCTTGTACACTGCCTTCCACAGTAAATTTTAAACTGGCATTTCAGACTTTGTAGTTAAACAAATAAATAATTCAGAACAATCTGTGTAAGGGAAAATGACAAACAAAAAGGCATCGGTTTAGACACATGTAAATATAAATATCTCGTATACCCAGCCATGTTTAATACTTTAAATCATTTGGGGCATTTCTGTGTCAACAAAGTGTGGAACAAATGAGCAGATGGAATTTCCATTTTGGTCTGTATTCCACAGTGCAAAGCTTTTGGTTCAAGGCCAAGATTAAAAACCACTTTGCTTCTGTGCATCTGTTCCCTCCGTGTCCTGATAGTCCTATATTTGCCTTCTTAAAAACGTTTTCCTGCTCATGGCTTATACCTCATCTCTTGGGAGAGACACACAGATCTGTACAGACCAGAAATCCTGAAAACTCATCAGTCATCCTGCCTGATTAACAGGAGCAGCAGCTTGGGAGCCTGGGAGAGGCCAGACACTCCAGTGACCACTGAATCACTTCTCATGCCATAAAAATAAGTTTCAGGTGGTATTTTACAGTGCCAAGGAACAAGGACATTAGGTTTATTGCAGCTTAAGAAAAAGAGGGAGTTTTCATCAGATGGTGCAAAAACTAGTTCATAATTGAGCAGCCGAGTCTCATTGGACTCCAATGTTCTGCTTTAGAAATTGTGATCATTTACTCATCAAGAGTCATGGGGTTTATCCTCTCCTTTCCTATGGATGAGGTAATTAAGATAGAAAAACTTGTCTCTGTAAGTTTAGCCTTTCTGTCAAGTATTTTAAAATGCATATTTTAAAGAAAAGGCACATTAATTTTTATGCTTTAAAATTGTTACCACCTCAATTAAAAGGGGCAAATAATTAATATGAATGGTAATTATTGGGTGCACAAACACATAAACTCTAGGTTTTGCTAGTGGACAATTTTCATATACAAATTGACATTTAGCAGTATAAAGGATGTTTTCTTAAAGCTCTAGTATAAACTTTTGAGAATGACAACATGTTATTTTAAGAGTGCCTGGGGCACTCAGGAGCCCAGAATGACATTCAGTTAAAACATAATTTTGTGGAAATTTAAAAATAAATTATTTATTTCTAATCTAATTTTCTTTAATGAGAGAGGAGGAAAAAAAGCACAGACAGAAACATCTTTGCAAGCTGAGTCTCTACCAGCACAGGAACCAGAGCTTGTCTGGTACATCCCTCACAATTTAATAACCTTTACCAAAAATCCTGTTTCTGTTGATGTGCTGTGGAGCTGTGCTGGGACAGGCTCTGTTCTGGGGGGTTGTGTTGGGGCTGTGTCCTGCTTTATGCACACAATATACAGGCAGCAAGGATATAAAGCCATTTAAATTTATCAAGCAGGAATTTTATTTTATTTAGCTATTTCTAGGAAATTGTCTAATCACAGAGAAAACAAAATTCCACCTGTGGCTGTCTCAAGAATGACTTGCTGTACATATATATTTAATGGGTTGGAATCTGTATGTAGGTGTGTGATACAGTAAGACATTTTCTTGCAATCTCTTCCTCTACTTTGCACATGTAATTTCCATTCACCCAGAGCAGTGTTACATAAGCTTGTAATTTTAACTTTAATTGAAGATGTAGAGAAGGAGCCATTAATATCTACTAATTTTAGCTATCAAGACTCTGTCTATCATGAGCTCAGAGGGCTGGGAATGTTGGAAAGCCAATCTACTCATCTCTCAGTGTCTGTGGATGAACTCAGTCCTGTAAATATATCCCTTTCTCCTTCAAATAAAAGGAGAAGTTCATTGCTTACATGTTGGACACGGGGTTAAAAAAGTCCTGTCCCCAAATGTTGATAACCCACCTTTCCTTGAAAGCCAGGTTGTGCATTTTATTAAGTCTTCCCAAAGGAAGACACATCATCAAACTTGTGCTGTTTGTTCCAACTGTGATCTGAGGCCAAGAGATAGAAAATGCTTGCTTAAAAAAAAAAAAAACCAACAAAAAATAGAAAAATCAAACCAAACTAAAAAAAAAGGAAAATTAGCTCTTTGCAGAGTAAATGAAAATATCATTTAAATAAACATGGATTTGAGTTACGTTACGAATTTAGCTTGGCTTAGGGAAGATTAATTCATCTGTGTTTATGTTTTTGTTCAAATAAATCATTCTGTTTGTGTTTGGTATTTTCAGTTTAGTATTTCTCATGGGTTCTGCCAATTGCTGGAGCCATCTGGGGAAGCTTCCTGTGTTTGCTTTCCTTCCTCACTGCTGTGGGACCGTGTCAGAAAACAGTGCTGGCTGCTGGGTCTTGGGCTTTACAGACCCCTTGTGAGAGGACAAATTTCGATTCTGAGTGAGCTGTGGCAGTGTCCCCTTGTTCTGAGCCCTCACAGGTTACTGAGCGAGTGGCTGAGGTGTTCTCAGCAAGCTCCTCTGGCACATGGGATTGATTGGCTGTAAACAGCCATATTTCTGGCTCTCAATCCCTGAAATCTTGTTGTGTGTAAGGATTTCAGAAGGACGTGAGACCAGCAGCAGACATTGGGTTTGCATGGCCTGGTGCTTCAGACAGATCCATGTGGAAAACCTGGACAAGTTTTGTGGTTTGGTATCGAGGTGTGCTCAGAGCTGGGCACATTCCTTGGATCTGTTAGGCAGATTAGCAGGTGTGTTTAAAGCTAAATTGATGCCAGTGACAATTAGGCACACTCTGTTTAAGTTAGAGGAGAAATACTCTTTCCAAGGCTTAATTTTGGCATGGAAACATTAAAACTTTATTCTATATTTCTGCCAAGTTTTTTATTTGTTTTGATCCAAGCAACAGATTTTTCTTTCTTTTCTTGCAGCTTGTTGAGAAACTGCAGGAAAGATGCTTAGGAAGAGTTTTTTTGTTCAGATCCAACAATGTGAAATTATTGCCTCTTTGAGAAGTAATCAATTCTCTACCTGCTGAATAAGTACTAGGAAGGATTTAAGAGGTGGATGATTTTTAACTGGTGCTTGACCTGCACTAAATTCACAGATTTGTCTTACTGCAGTAAGTCCATAGAAAATGGCTGGTTTGGATGTTTTTGCTTAATATTTCCTTGTCCTAAAACTGCTGTGGGCCTGTGTTACCCATATGAAACATTCATACACATCGTGCTTGCACACAAAAATTAATGCAGAGCCCTTTAAACTTCCTTTTCAGCCTGGATGAGACATCACAATTTTACTTTTTCTGTTAAGCTATTTTTCAATGATAGATCTATATTCTCTAATATTAGTATAATATGTACTGTTCCACAGGCAGTCTTTAATTTGTCTTCTAATTACAGAGAAAGAACTAATATTAGAGCAGCAAAACCTGCAAGTACCAGGACTAAGAGTTGAAAAACAAACCAAAATTATTTTTGGCCTCTACAAAAAAATAATTAATAAATTGTACCAAAGTAGTAGACATTTCCTTCTACTCAAGTCAGAAAATGGGCTTGCTGTTTTCCCTGAACAATTTATAGCTTTTTCTTAGAACATTGATGGAAGTGGTTGTTCTGTGGAGGCTCTGAGATCTGCAGTCACTGCGTGTCTTGGGGAGCAGTGCAGCGTTCAGGGCACCCCATGTGCAGCTGGCACCTGCTGCTGGCTCCGTGCTGCTGGAGCTGCCCTGTGCTGCTGGGGATGGTCCTCTTGTGCCCCTGCACGGGTCTGCAAATTGCCTCTCAGCAATCACCTTTCCCATGTAGCTCATCTGTCTGCTGCTGCCCTGTGTGCTCACACATTTACTGCTGTGGTGGTGTTGTTGAGACTTGGTTTGAGGAATATGAACAGGTGGAACTGGCTCCTTCCTCCCTGCCCCTTTCTAGAGGGGTGCTCCTGCACTGCTGCTGCTCTGCACCCAGGCCCTTGCTCTTTGTGTGAGGAGTGGAGAAGTTTGGCTTCTCAAGATCCTTCTTCAAAGCTCCTTGAAAGCAGCAGTAGCCACTTCACTGCTCTGTCTCAAGGGTGGTTTGCAGGATCAGGGTGGCCAGTAGGTCTGGGTTGGACACTGGGGAAAAGTGGAGAATTTTTGGCCTTTGTTCTTGAAAAATGACAAGTCATTTTTCTGGGTGGAGAGTTTGAATCATGACCTACTTGAAGGAAGTACATCTAGTAACACATTTTCAGTCAGAATGTCATGTTCTTTACGATGGAAGGAATTGTCCCTGCTAAAACACCTCTGAAGAGATGCGTGACCTGCTTGGTGCTCTGAGGGGAAGAACTGTTTTCCTCTCTGTAGCCCCAGGCTTGGCTGCTTCTGCTCAGAGCTGAATGTTTTGATAAGGATATATTTAAACGAGGTAAAATATCTTGCACTGCACTTATCTGAAAGCACCATATATTAAATACTACAGTAATTCTTTCTACCATGAAAGGCTTCGGTTCTCTGATGGGATGATCTGGATCCCAGCCTGCCAAAACTCTCAATTACACAGAAACACTCCAGGGAGAAACAGAATTATTCATGTACTGACAATCGTGTGAAATTTTGTATCAAAGAAAAACGTGAAAACTTGCTGCATTAGCACAGTAATGAATCCTGTCATTTTTACAGTGCTTTTAATAATTAGATCTATGTAAAGCAACCGAGTTTTATTTCAGTGTAGGTCTCCACTAATGCTTTCTCTGTGCCTCTTGATGTGTTCATGTCTTGTCAAGAACCCTGAGGTAGATCCTTCCCATGTCTTCTGAACAGGCTCCAGTTATTTGGATGAGGACAAAACTGGGTGTAGCTGCACACAGACCCTGAGGTTGTGTCTCACGTGCCCAAATCAGGGGAAGCTTTGTGCAAGTCTCTGACCAGGCTTTCAGCAGTGCTAAAATCCTAGACTAGAATATGCCCAAACCTTTAAACCTTGGGAGTATGTGACACAATACAAAAGTACATTTTTGATGCCATGTTGGAACGTGCTTGACCTCTGGATTGCTGCTCAGTGTTTTGATCTTTTTTTCTGTCTTTATTAGTTTGAAAATGAAATAATTTTGAAGTTGGATCATGAGGTGGAAGGAGGACGAGGGGATGAACACTACATGCAGCTGTTTGAGTCCATGTAAGTAGTGCATGAGAATAAATGTCTTCAGGATATGTTTTTATCTTATTGTTCCCAGTAGTGAGGTTGGTAACCTCACTTAAAATAGAACCTTAACAACTTTTTTCATGAAGGGACTGGAAATAGCATACTGTTCAGTACACCTGGTTTGAATTGCAGGTTTGCTCATTGAAATTGTTTTCCTGGTTGCTTTTCATTATTTTATGCTTCAGCTAAATTATGAAGATATTATACCTAACCTGCATTTTTACATACACCTCAATGTCTAGATTGTACTCCAAGAGATTATTGTCTGAATTTAAATAAGGCTTTGTGATGTCATGTGCATGTTTTGCTTCCTCAAAGCCTGCTAGCCTGTATGGACTGCATTTCTGTGTAGGGGAAGCAGTCTTTGCAAAGTCACATCTCTCGTCAGATGAACCATGAAAGCCTTGGGTATGCACACAGGGGATATAAAGAATCATTTATTCTGTTTCTTTTTGCAGCAGCTTTTATCAAATTTGAATGTTGCTGTCTAGCTTCCTTCAGGCTTCCCCTTAGGGTAAACAACCCCAGTATTTCAGTTTGTCACATAGAATGTTTTCTGGACATTCCTACAGTGTCTCCAACTATTCTGGAATGCTACATTGCCTTAAAGCTGGGGAGAGTGTTCAAACGGAGATTTTATCAATGCAAAGAACAAAGCTTCCCTCAGATCTTGTGTATGAGACCCTTTGAAGTTCACTTTCTGAGCTGTGTAACATTGTTTGCTTGCCTTGTTTGCACTTTGCTCTTTCATTCCAACACTTGTCTTGGAAAGTGTCACTATCCAGTTAAACCTCATCTTTCAGCAGTGCAGTCAAAGAGTGTCACCAAACACAGAGCAGGGCTTTTGATCTACCTGCCTTGCCAAGGCCCCCTTCTTTCTTTGACATACCTGGTTTTGTTCCCCTTGGTACTGTCCCACTTTCTAGAAGGCTTTGAGTTCAAAGTTTCCACATTTCTAAAGATGACACTTCATCTTATCTCCAGATAATATGTTTTCTTCCATCTTTGAAATTGTTGAATGACACCTGTAGATGGATGGTTGAAGCAGAGCCTGGTGACCTGCCTATAGTAGGACTTGTTCTCTCTTCTCAGTTGGTTTGGTTTAAATTTTTCTGCCTTCACACCTTTCAAAGCAGGGATTTCAACCCTCTGTCCCCAACTCCCTGTTCCAACTGGAAGGAGACCCAGTTAAATGGGGCTGCACATTTATTCATGTGGTTATATTTTCATCAGCTGATCTCCTATAACTGTGTGCACTCCTGCACAGTTCCAGCTGCTACCTGAACGCAGACATTTAGCAGCACTCAGTGACTGGGGTGTTGCTGGTCACCTCTAAAACCACCCTGGTGGTTGCTGGGAACTTCTCCATAATAATAAACTGAACAGGTTCAGCAGAAGTTTAATTAAGCACTGCTTTGCCTTTGTGCCTGGTCCCAAATGTTAGTGTGCCCCATGGTGAGCCTGTGCCCTGTGCTGGGGAGCGCTGTCCTGGGCAGCACCGAGGGGAAGCTGGGCTCTTGTGGGACAGAGGAGAGGCTGTTCTCAACAGGCAGAGTGGACAAGGCTGCCCTGTTTGGGGAAATGCAGGAAAATCAATCCAGCTCCATGAATACAAGTTGCCTTCAGGCTCAGAAAATGAATTCTGGCATGTTTTAGTTACTATACAGGCACAACAGAATATGGCATTTAGCAGCTTTCCACTTCCCCATCATTGCAGTGGCCCATGTTATGCAGTTGTTTTCTTGAGCTTTATTGCAAATATTATTTAAAATATTCTATTTTTTTTCAAGCTCTGTTTAAAAATTCAAAGGTTTCTTGCTCCCTCCTGTGGGGGGGAAAATCTTCTGAAGTTTTATGGTTCTTTTTATTGGGATTATTGTATAAAGCTGAGCAATACAACTTTTCAAATATTCCCTCTGGAGACAGGTATTCCTCTCTCCTGTTATTTTTGTAGTTCTCCTTTATGTGTAGTCTGGTTCACCTCTAGTGACTGGAATTATGTACTTTGTCTTGGGTGAGACCCAGCAATAGCTTGTGGTTTATGTCAGTGTTTTTCTACTTGTATTGGAAAGAAATGTGATGTCTTGGTGCCTCATGTTCATTGTGCAGTCAGGGAATGTTCACAGGTCTGCCTTGTTTGCTGTTACTCCAAGGGGAACCTATGGCAAAAATCCATAATAGTCCCTTAGATGGTGACTGTACTTTCTTTCATTAGTGTCTCACACTGTTTCTGATACTTGTGTATGTAAAATAACACCATTTTTCCTGTATAATGTCCCAGTCTGCTATGTGGTTCTGAGGCTTTCTTACTTTGTTTTCCACAGACATTTAATGTGTCCCAACCTATTCTGGCAGCTGTCCCAACCTATTCTATTCAGCCCCTTTAGTGTTTCCATTCCATTTGCAGTGTATTTAACAAGCCATGTTTCAGTTATCGATTTAAGTATTTGAGTTTCAGTCCAGTCAGACAACAGCAATTGTAGTATTCTGGTTTTATCTGTCAGCCTCTGTCCCTCGAATCTTGGACAATATAAATGTTCTTTCAGACAACCCTCTGTCTCAGCAAAGTAACTCCATTGGAGCTGTACAATCCAAGGAGTAACACTTAGGTGCTGGTTTTGCTTTGCTTGAGTTAGAATTTTGAGGCTGGGTACCCTGCAGAGGTTCCATTCTAGGCCAAAGCTTCAAGGATTTCTTTGCAATTGAAGTCAATATGAATATGTATTTTCTGAAGAAGGTTTAAATAATTCTGAGGAGTAAAAAAAAAAAAGTGTTATTAATTAAAACTGTATACTTTGTAATTAAAGTTTAAAAAATGTACCTAAAGATTAATAATAAATTATTTTTTTACCTGTGTGTCTTGAAAACAATGATGTAGAGCACAATTGATAATTGAGCACTAAGGGGTCAGAACCTTCCCAGCTACCAATAAAAAGCAAGACTGCCTTGGGGAAAATTAACTGCATGTCTACCTGATCCAATGTTTTCATTTATAAGTATATACATGAAAATATGTATATATGTGTGTGTATATAAGTGTGTGTGTGTGTATATATATATAAATATAAATAAAATGCAGTTTGTCAGAGAGAATCTGAATGAAAAACCAGAATGTTAACTGAAGGAAATGAGCTCTTAAGCAAAGAAAGAAAATAATCCTAAATGAGATGCAGGTAATCACTTAATGATGTTTAAACAGTTAAACTTCAAAAACAAAGCTCTGATAATAAAGTGAAATATCTACTGCTAAATCACATCAGCACTTTATAGAAACACCATATGCTAATGTTTTTTAAATGTAAATTGAATCTGATGATGCCAACATGTAAAACTCCCTTTCCTATAATTTTAGGAAAAGAGATCAAGCTGCTCTTTGCAATCTGCAGAAAGTTGATTGTTTGGTTTCGCTTATTTCTCAAGGGCAAATTACTTTGGTGATGTCTTTTTTGACCTAAAATTGTAATTTTTGTTAGTTTGAACTTTCTATTCACATGTAACAGTAAAAAGAGAAGGAAAACTTTGCAGCATTTTATGCGGAGGAACGGAAGCTTTGGTGTTTATTGCAGTAGTGTGACATTCCAGCAACTTGAGTTTGATGGCACAGATACAGGTTGTTCTGTCCTGAAGTAGTGGGTACACCTTGAATTCAAAGTCATTTTCAGACAGGAAAAGTAAATGTTACTTTCATTTTTTCCCCCATTTGATTTATATGCCATCTGTCTTCCGGATATCTAAATTACCAACTCACAGAGGGAATTTCCAGTGCACTCTGCAGTTGATTTAGCCCTAATTCAGTATTTGCTTACAGAGTTGTACCAACATTTTTGTGTGTTTGCAGCCTTAAAGAGTGTGCCAAGCAGCACTGTGGCATTGCTGGCTTGGTGGAAAGGTTTGTGAGCCTGGTGAAAGGGCTCTTGGAGAAGCTGCTGGATTACCGCACCGTGATGAGCGACGAGAACAAGGACAACCGCATGAGCTGCACCGTGAACCTGCTGGTACGTGCTCCCCTGGGCTCCTTGTGTGAGGGAGGGGAGAGCATTAGAGCCCATTTATTAAACATGAAGGCAAATCTTCCTGGGGGCAGGAGTGGGTGACAACGTTCTGCAGTGATTTAAACTCTGAGGCAAGAGGTTTTATATCTATTTGCATGGATAGATTCTTAAATCTGAAAGCAGCGTTCACTCATTTCTTTGGTTTTGCTTGTGTGTTTTATCCACTTTCATTCTGTGGGTAAATAAGGAAGTTTACCCCTCATGTACCTTTTGACAGGCTTAATGTGACAGGGGGTTCTTGCCAGAGTCAAGTTGTGATGAGGAACCAACCACTTGCTGCTTCAGCACCCCAAATGTGGCCAGGAAACTTGCAGGGCACCCTTGCAGTAAGGTGCCAAGAGATTTGAGGCTCTGATCTGCTCCTAGGTCACCCTGTCTTCTTTTCTAGTCCTGTTTTGTAATGAGGATATTGCATACAGACATTCCTCATCCAGAAAGTTCCTCACAGCTGAGGAGGAACCTCCATCAGCTTTACAGTATTGCACTCACACATTCTCGGTTCCTCAGAAATCGTTGTGCAATGTGGTATAAAATTCTGCAGCTCTTCAGGAGACAATTTTTGTCACACATTTTGCACAGCCTTAGCACTTGCATACCTGCAAATATGTTATGGTGACAAAAAAAATGAGCTTTTTTCCTGGAACTGGCCCCTTCAGAGGTATTGCACACCAGTGCTCCACATCTGCAATGCTACACGTCTACTTCAATACATACCAGCTTGCATCATGTGTAGCTGGAGCATGTGGGTTTTTATGTTAATGCATTTGGATAACCAACAATAGAAAAACGTCCAGTAATTATTTCATTATGAACTAGGAGAATTATACATATGTATAATAACACATACATATAACTAATTAAAGTATTAATTGAATGAGTTGTTCCAGGTTTAAACTTCAGGGAGTCTGTAAATTTTCTATTTCTCGTGCTGAAAAAGCAAAAAAAAAGCAAAACTTTGAGATGTGTGTGTATATATACATATGTGTGCTTATACATATGTATATATATAGTGTTTTATTAAAGGACAGTAGGAGATAACTTTTAAATATTTGTGTCCCTAGAATTTTTACAAGGACATTAACCGTGAAGAGATGTACATCAGGTATGGCAGCTGTTCTACTGGATCTCCTTTGTCTCGTGAATTTATCATTGTGCTTGGATTTCTGTACTTAAGGTTACTTTATCATCCACAATGACTCTGTGGTAACCCTGACCTCATCTCCATTCTCACTGTGTTGTCTGCTTAGCCTTCAGCAATTGGGAATCTATGCTGTGTATTCAGCAGCAGCATTTTTTTCCCCCAAGAATTAACTTTTAATTGATCAAATCACTGAACAGTCATTGTCTATTTTTTAAAATTAAGAAAATATAGATAGGTTTGAGGGAGAGTGTATCATGCATTTAGGATGGCAGAGTAAACATTCATTGCAGAAATGGCCCAGTCTGCTGAGTCTCCTTCAGCAGACAACACTTCACAGGCAGGGTCACTGCTGGGGCTTTTTCTGTGAGAGCTGTGGCCACCCTGGCAAAGCCTTTCAGATGTGCCATGGCCTCTTCCTGTCTCCAAGAGTTTTGCACATGGGCTGCAGCAGATCTTGCTGCTTCAAAGCTCCCAATTTCCTGCCTCTCCTCTCTTGCAAAGGCTGCAGAACCAAGCCCAGAGTCCCGGCTGAAACGAGCATTGGAGGTGATTCAGAGCTGACCCTGGAGCCAGAGTGGGGGAACAAAGCTCTCTCTGTGGGCATTGCTGAGGGGGAACTTTCTGTTGGGCTGGCAGCTGGGAATGGGAATGGGGATGCCTTGAACTGCTGCAGCTGCAGTGTTGGAGCTCCTGTGTCTCTGATCTCCTGGTGTGTGTCAGAGGATGGGATGCACTTTTCCTTCCTGGCTGCTGTAGATGCAGCCTGAGCCCCATGGTGGTCAGTGGCTCTGGGATCAAGGAGAACATTTAACTTAGAGCAGCCCTTCTGCCCCCAACACCTCCCAGGTTGTACAGGGTCTGCTCTGCCTTTCTAGGCTGATATTTCCCACTTTCTCCTTTACCCTGTGTTACCTGTTGTGCTTGCATCCATACACATGGAGAGCGAGCACCTGCAAGTGAGCAGTGCTGCAGGGGAAAGCAACTGCCTTGAGCAACCCTCCAGGAGTATTGAACTCAGAGATCTCTCAGACCCTGAGTGCCAAAATCCTTCCTCTCCAAGGAGGAGCTGACAGCAGTTCACAGAGGGAGGGTGACTCTTCCTCCTCCTTTTGTGCACAACGTTTCAGCACACAAAAAGAACAGGCAAAGTTTGAACAAATGCACGGAGTTTTAAGCCCCTTCAGAGTGTCCTTGAAGGCTCTTTGGGGAGTGGCACTGTGACATCTACTGAGCTTCCCATTATCTGGGACTCTTCTCACACTCACTATTCCTGTCATGCCAGTATCTTGTCTAATCCTTGCTCTCTCCTCCATCAGGTATTTGTATAAATTGCGAGATCTTCATTTAGATTGTGAGAATTACACAGAAGCAGCGTATACCCTTCTACTCCATACGTGGCTCTTGAAGGTTAGATTTTATAAACTCAGTATATAATTAAGCTTTTGCAATTTTCAATTTTGTGTATTAAAGTGAATGTCTTGATCTGTGATTTACTGCATCTTAGTTATTTTCCATTGGGGTGTTCAAGTTTCTAGTCAAAAATACTGCAGTAGGTCATACAAAATTGACATTAATTGTTGAAATTATATCTTCAGTAGGTGGTTAAAAGCCATATATTACTAAAGTTATCTATTTTGCAAAAATAATTTTCCTCTATAGTGAGAACGTTGTGTGCAAAAGTGGTTTTCATTTTGCTAATTTCTTACTAGCCTAAACTTAACAGTTATAAAAATTAAGCACAATTCTTTTCCAGCTATCACAGGGGGACACCTAACTTTTAATTTTAAATAATATGGATCACACTACCAAATTATGTTGTCTTTCTTTTGTAGCTGGTAATTATCTTTCACTACAGCTAATGTTTGTTCTCAGTGAAATTGGCAGTATCCATTGAAATGGTCAGTAAGATACATTTCCATTACAAGGGAACATTCCAAATGTAAATGTTCTTCAGCAAAAACCTTTTTTCTCAGGGGATTTATTTTAGTGCAGAACTAAATAAATTTGTGTTGTTTTACTTAATCTTCATTTTGATACAAAGACGAGATATATTGTGTGTATTGGTATAGACAGGGATAATAGTTTATGAAATATTTTAATGAAAAAAATTAAAACTAAGTCAGTCAAGATGATACTACTGAAAAAAAAAGAACTAATTTTCTCATATATTTTTATCTAAAATTTTCGGGTGGGGACAGGGTGGGCAGGCAGGAAATTTTAAAATATTTTTAAAATGTCATGTCTAGTGCTGGTTACCACATAAAATACAGCACTTGTCTGAAAAGGAAGCTAATGCATTCCCAGGGTCTTTCCCAGTTTCTCTGTGGATGGGTAAAAAACAGTTGGGGAAAAACCCCCTTCGAAGAGCCCAGGGGTCCAGACCTCGTGGGAGGAGGGACTTTGGTGTGAAAGTCTGAACCCCAAAACTCTGTGGGTTTGTGATGTGTTCTCCTTGTCAGTGGTCGGATGAACAGTGTGCACCCCAGGTCATGTCAACAGAGTTCCAGTGCTCACAGACCTACAGACACCTGAAAGAGAATTTGTATGAAAAGATCATAGAATACTTTGACAAAGGAAAGGTAGGTCTGGAGGGTTCTTCCCCTGCCAAATCTCTCTGCTGTGCTACTCTGAATAGTTGTGTTTAATGCCCTGTATAAAACATTTGTGTAGAAAAGCTCCTTTGAAATGTGGGTCAAGTAAAAATTGTGTCCTGGAGGCTTATTCCCAGAGTACCTTTGTTCCATAAGAATATGTTTTTTCAATAGCCTCCTTCACAAAGAAAGAGGGTTAATGTTTCAGCACATGGTCACAAGCATCTCTGTCAGGTGTTAACAGAATACAATAAAAAATGTTTAATCTACTTCCCTTTACAAAGAAAAGAGTATGGACTACACAGATTCCATTTCCAAACCACTTGGTCCTTATCTCCAAAAAAACCCCAGACAGCTCAAAATGGACGTATTTGTTTCAGAGAGGACTCAGAATTGTATCCTAAACTTAAAATGTAGTAGACTGATGTTCAGTACCTTGGTTTAGTTCAACCTAAAAAAAAAAAAAAGTTAATAAAATTACCTGTCAGTACAATGGCATTAGAGATGAGAATTTTGGAAATAAAGCAAAGAACTAGAAAGCAGGGAGAAACTCTGCAGTGCCAGATAATTAATCTCATGACCCAATAAGACCTTCAAGTCATTATGTCTTGTTCAGCCATAGCCAAAGGTACGAAAGGGGAAGACAATTCATTACTGCTGCTTGCAAAAGAAGTCTTTCCTCTAATTTAGAAGGTAGAAAGTTTCTGGTGTTTCAGCTTCAACTTCTCAGCTTTTTGCTGGCATCTGAAGTTACTGCACTGCAGCAGTGCCCACCTGCTGTGCCAGGAGAACCAAAGCTCCCAGTCCCTGATGTGCAGCACCCAACACTCCGGTTCTCTCCATGGACAAGGAGCAGAACCCAGCCAGGCTCAGGAATTCCTGGCTTTAGGAGCACATGGCCCCCTGTAAAATGGGCCTGATGTGTGACTGGAGAGCCCTTTCAGCAGGAGAGAACTGTGCTCAGCAACCCGTTTGTCTCCTTTATTCTGAATAGGTGAGAAGACTGACAGAATTTGAGCAATATCCTCAGGACAGGGAGTTTGTACCTGCTTTAAGATCACTTCTGTGCTGCTTATATGAAGTGCCCACAGGAGATGAGAAAAGCTATCCCGGTTTTTCAGTGACAGTTCTTGTCAGAGGCAGCTGTTAAGTTGTGTGGAAGGAAAGAAGCTGCTGCATTGGGCAAGAGGCAATTTAAGATTTGTGGTTATTTAGCTGATGAGTAGAGCTGTGATATACAGGCTACCTGTGATTATGGATGCTGCAGAATGTTTTGTTAAATGTGTTTATTTTAAGGACAGGCAGGTGTCTCCCTCAGACACTGCTCTGTGCTTAGGGTATGTTCTGAATGTTATCACCTTAGTGATTTACTGGGTTTTTTTTCTTTAATGTATCTGAAAAGTTAGATGATATTTTTAAAAAAATCTTATTCTAATAATAAAGTAGGTTTACTTATTCCTTCCTGTAACAAATCATAAAACACTTTTATTTTTTTAACATTAATCTGCTTTCCTTAAGTTTATGATTGCCCTGAGAGTTCCATTCTAAATGTGCAGTTAATAAATGACTGCACTTTAACGACAGCATAATCAATAAAAGTGCGGTTAAACTCTGATGCATTAAAACCTTGTTTGTTGCTACTGGATTTACTTTTTGAATGTGTGGTTGCATTGCAGATGTGGGAAGAAGCCATATCTTTGTGCAAAGAACTTGCAGAGCAATATGAAAAGGAAGTCTTTGACTACGAACTTCTGAGTCAAAACTTGGTAAGATTATACACAGATCTTCAATTATTGTTGCAGTCACAGAAATTAGTGCTTTTCAGCTGTGAGCTTGTTGTCTACAATGGATTTTTAATTCATTTGTTAAAGGGTTGCTATATTTCACTGTAAAAATCCACTGGGAAAGTAGAGGTTCATAAAGAACTGTTGGTTAAAGTTGCTTATTGCAGCATTTTGAAACTTCTGTACATGAAATAAACATGTTCTCACTTAAAGAAATTAAAAGGCCACATTTAAAAGAAATAGAACAGGGTTTTGAAGCCTCTGTACTGCTTTAGGGTGGAAAGACCACCTGGATGAACTTTTCTCTCTAATTTTTTTTTTAATTTTAGCCCCTTGTATCTTGACAAGCCTGAAGAACTCTGTCCTAATCAGGACTGTGGAAGTATTAGAGCACAAGGAAATAGAACTAGGTCCAAAGGCTAGAAGGAAGATTTTGAAGGAAAATAAAATGTTCAGTTATTTGTTTTCATTAAAATTGAATTAATCCAAAGGGAATCCCACCCCCCACATACCTTTTGTTTTCTACTCCCAATATTCGATATTTGCGTGATTGTTAACAAATGTTTAGGGCTCATTCAATAGCTGTCCCTAAATCTACCACAAATAAACTATGGGAATTAAAACATGATGTTCTTAAATGCTGCTGTGTGTAAAGAAAGCTTCTTTTGTTCCCAAAAAATCCTGCTTTTATCATGAAATAAAAGACATTTTTGCCAGCTGAAGTTGCAGTCCTGTGTCCTCATGGACATAACACCTAAATGACACTTGGTATTTTATGGAAGAAATTGTTCCAAGCCCTTTACGTGGTGTGTGCCCTTAATATGAGGCTACAGTAAAAGCTGGAGTTCATCCCATACCTCAGGAAACTTTAGAGGCAGGGAGGTTTTCCAAATGTATTATTCCAGTAATGTTATCAGTGGCCAAGGATGACTTAGGTGTTTGCTTTTCCCCTAACTTAAGGGCAAGCCTGATTATGAAAGCAAATATTAAAGTTGAAGCCATACCCATTTAGCTCTGTGTTGATTTGCATATAAATGTAAACAGTGTTTAATGTCCCACAGCAGTGTCCTGTGTGATAAACTATTATTGCTGTGGCTTATCAGCTGATAATTGGTAGCTCTTGAATGTGTGGTATTGCTATAGAGGTTAAAAATCAGTAGATAAAACCCCCAAACACAAGTAATTACAGTTGGTTGTGCTTTCAGACCCAGCAAGCCAAGTTCTATGAAAACATCATGAAAATTCTGAGACCCAAACCAGACTATTTTGCTGTTGGATATTATGGCCAAGGATTCCCAACATTTCTAAGGGTAAAATGGTTTAAATTCTTGCTTTTTCATCTATTTTCATTCTTCTTTTATTTTCCTGTTTTCCTCACAATCAGTGCTCAGAATTCTTTTTGATCTCTCACATACATTGAGCTGATGTGTTCATACCAATGGCCTTGTATTGCTCTAAGTTTTTTCTTGAATGGCAACAGCTCCTATCTGAGGACAATTATGGTATGTTTCTACTGGTTTTATTCAACTCATGCTGAATCTACTCTGGTTTTTTTTTAACTTTTCTCCACTTTGACTACCATGTGGGAAATCCAGACTCCAAAGGGTCTGATTTTTCAAGAAACCTGAAAACCTTGGAAAGTCATGCACAACTGGATTTTGTTTTTAGTTTTCTTAGAGGTCGTTGTTTTAAACACAGTAGTGAATACGTTCAGAGCATAAAAATAACCTGAATATTTGATGTTTTCTTGCTACAAAAGTCCCTCTTACATATAACAACAAATAGGGCAGCTTTCTTCACACTTCAAAAGCAACAAGAGGCTCTGCCTTCCCAGGTTTAAAGGCCAAAGCTGCCTTGAAAACATTGGAAAAACAGTGAAAAAATAGGCTGGTATTACACCAGTGTTGTTTTCTGAATAATAACATTTTGAGTCCAGGGTCTCTGGAGAGTCAGTGCTGCTTTCCAGCACCTGGCCAAAGTGGTGTTTGGCTTTATAGTGGATTAATATTCAGAAAACAGTAACACTCACTCCAAAATCTGGACACCACCCTGTGCTGATAACTCTGAACCTGTAACTTCTGCCTCAGCACCACACAGCCCAGGCAATGCACTCCTTATTCCTTGCAGAACAAAGTGTTCATCTACCGTGGGAAGGAGTACGAGAGGAGGGAGGATTTCCAGGCCCAGCTCATGAGCCAATTTCCCGGTGCAGAGAAGATGAACACCACAGCAGCCCCTGGAGAGGATGTGAGGAACTCTCCTGGCCAATGTATCCTTGAACATGTGCAAGATGCAGAGAGGGGGAGGGTTGGGAAATCTTGTTTTTAGCCTGAGTTTATCTATGAGAAACCAGAATTTCTTAAAAAGGTCGAAAGTTTACTGATGTGGCAGCTCAGTTTGGAGTTTTACTTACATGTCCTCCATGTCTTTTATGGTTTTTTCCTAAGAGAGCTCCTGTTTTTCCTGGAGTTCTAAGGAGTCTGTCTCTTTCATTCATCATAGAAACATTTAGGTTGGAAAAAACCTCTGAGACTGAGTCCAGCCATAAACCTTGTTCACCCACGTTCCCAAGTGCCACATCTCCATTTCTTTTCAACCCCTCCAGGGACGGTGACTCAGCCACTTCCCTGGGCAGGCTGTGCCAGGGCTTGACAACCCTTTTGGGGAAGAAAGTTCATTGGAGTTCATACATGGTTTAGCTTTATTTTCTTCACATTGCAAAACCAGGGACACACACTTGAACAGATCCAGTTTTAAGCAGCAAATTGTCTATTATCTCACATTCTTAGCTGTTGTGTCTTGATATTAAATTCCTGTCCTCCTTGAACATTGCTCTGACTGGCACCACGCTTTGGTATTACCGTATTTCTTGGCAACATAAATATGCTCTAAGTCTCTCAGAAATTCTCCTTGGAAAATTAACTCATAAACATTGATAACCAACTTTTTAAATGGCCTAAATTATTCTTAGGTAGAATAACACTGATGATTTTGTTCTGATTTAAGTCATTACTGGCTGAGCAGACCTGAGATCAGCTCATTGTATCAGACACTTGTTTTTGCATGTTGATTCTCCTTTATTAATTTTTAAGGTAATATCAAAACAGTTCCCATGCTCCTATGAGTCTATTCTGGTGGAACCTTCTGCAGGAGAAAGGGAATATTGCTTTCTTTTCACACTGTTGGGGCTGAAGTGGGTGTATTACAAGCTTGTCTAAAATAGCACATTAAGCTTGAAAGGCAAGCTCTCCTAAGTCTGTCTTGTTTTAACTAATTAATTTTTTTTTGAGATCACATGCTTCAGTCCTTAAGGTAGAATTTGCTCATCTATTTGCAACAAATAGGAGATAGGCACTACTTCTGCACTTATGCAAAAGAATCTAACCAGAGGGCATGAGTTTCAAATACACTGAAATATGTAAGAATGTGATATATTTACTTACAAATACAGTGTTCATTTTTTAAAAACAGCCCTTCTGTAGGAAAAGGAAATCTCAAATAAAAGGGCTGTTCAGTTACAGATTTCAGAGATGAAATGTTAACCATCATGACTTTATGCATGCCTAAAGCTACACAGTGAAACTGTTAACATCAGATGTGGTTGATGTTATTTCTGTAAGTTGCCTGAGCTTAAAAA
Source organism: Climacteris rufus (assembly GCA_013398175.1). NCBI lineage: Eukaryota > Metazoa > Chordata > Aves > Passeriformes > Climacteridae > Climacteris > Climacteris rufus. The sequence continues at coordinate 160,587 of VZRZ01002792.1, read as the reverse complement.
TTTAATGAATGAGTCAGTGTGATAAATTCAGCTGCAGATATTCAGGCTCAGTAAATAATAAAAATATGCGGTTCAAAATTAATATGTATTCAGTGGTTAGTACTGAGGGATTTTTCCTTTTTTGGCCAAGGAAATTCCACAGATGAAACCCTGAACATTTCAGATTTTTCATCAGAAAATTTATTATTATTATTATTATTATTTTATTTTATTTTATTTTTACTTTTATTATTTTTATTTCCCCTGCAGCCTATAGTATTTCATACTGATAGTTAATAACATGCCCTTAACTTTCAGAATTGCAGATATCCAGTGTTTTACAGTGCAGCCAGTCCTGGAGGAGCAGCCTAGATTCAAAAATAAGGCAGTACCTGATCAAATCATAAAGTAAGTGAATTTCTGTAGTAGATAGCATAATGCAAGTCCATATTCCTAAACTGACAACCATTATTTTGTGAATTTGGTCATTTGCCAATGAATCTTAGAGTTTTTATTGTCTTAATTTACTGACTTATGTATTCCTAGAATCACAGAGCAGTTTGTGTGGGAATGGCCCTTCCCAGGCCATGCAGTCCAACCCCCTGCAACCAGCCCAGGCTGCTCAGAGCTCCAGCCCATCTGCCCAAGGTGTTCCCCAGGAATCTCTGAGAGAGCCTCCATCCATCCAGCACTGAAAAAACAGTTTATAGTCCAGGGCAGGGAGGTGGAATCTGTGCTTTGGGTCAGAGTTACTGAGTTCCCAACACAGCTTCTCAAACAAGTGATGGAGAGAGGGGCCTTGGGGGTGACTGGCAGCAGGAGAGTGGCTCAGCTGAAGGCTCTTGAACAATAGAATCTTGTTTTGGCTTCTCTTGCCATAGTGCAGAATACACAGTGGCAAAATGATTTCTGCTGGTACTATAGTCAAGATTTTATAAAGGAATAAAAGAAATTAATAACCCAGAGTATTTTGAGAACAGATTGGCCAACAGCTGCTTCCAAGCCACTTGTCCCCTTGGTCTGCAGCCTTCTCTCTAGAATCTTTGCTGAAGTTGCAGTTGACTCAGAGGGGAAAAATATGAATCACCTCCCCACATGCACCAGAGCTAAAAAAGTAGATACAAACATAGGTCTTGTATTACAGGATTTTAAAATAAACAGACACACACAAAAACAACACAACCCAAAAAACCACAAAAATTTGTGGTCCCAATTTCAACTTGATTCATTTTAAAATCAGTAACTGAAAGGCAGATTATGAATGTGACCCTGTTTGGACCAGATTTCCATGTGGTGCCAAACACACTTTGAACTGCTACAGTTTGTGTAGCAAAGTGCCCCACATAAAGTACAGTCTCTGCTCATAGGGGAGATTTTGTAATGGTTTGTCTCAGCTGCAGAATTCAACCAAACTGCTGATTACATCTGGTCTCAGAGATTTACTTTTATGAATGCACTTTATTGGGCATTTAATTCTTAGTTACATTAGGTGATGACAATGCATTTATTCTATCAAAGAGCTTCAAAATATCTGGAACTGTATAAAGTGATCTCACTCCATGGGACAGTATTTTCCAGTTACTTTTCTTTACTGATGAAGATAATCTTAGCAGTTTGGATCAGAAATCACCATTTCTGATGAGCTAACATATCATGGTTTGCTTAACTCAGCTGTTTGGGGCTTCTCCATTTGTTTCTTTGGGCTTTCAAAACATGGTTCAGTTTTACTAGAAGAGATTTCTGAGACTTTTTCCCCCTGCAAAATTAACTTTTACTTAACATGGTTTTAAATTTAATTCATTTTAAAAACCCAAAGGAAAGTTTTCTCTGTGGAAAGCAAAATACTTATCCTAAACTCTGCAGTCTCAGTGCTAAAAGCCAAGTAATTGCAAGTTTAGTGGAAATATGTGCTCACAATAGTGGAGAATGAATCATTAGCTGAATAGAACAGACCATAACATGAATTTGCAATGGATTCTTTACACTGATGTCCCCCACCACAAGATTTCTTTATCTATCACAAGAAATTTTCATTAATGGCTTCAGTTGTTTAATTTATTGAATATTGTTCAGCATTGTGAGGAGGATTGTTAAACACAATTTAACTGGTTTGTCATGTGCCATGTTCCAGTCCAGGTGAAAATATCCACTCTGCTCAGTCAGTTATTTTGAATGCAAGATACTCCTTTTGGAAACCAGGGTAAAGCTAGCAAGCAGGGCATGTGCCACAGCAAGAGTAAATGAGAGGAGAAATCTCTTCTAGTCCTTATTCTGTAGGTTTGAACATTAATCTGGAAGTCCTTGAATTTTTGTATCTGGGAAATACACCCACTCACAAGTTGAAGCTTGATAGTTGTAAAACACTGTATGTTGACCCTGATTTACAGATAAAGTAGTTACTGCCTGAGTTTCCAGTAAAGTCCTTTTATCCTGAACAGTAAATTTGCTTTTAATTAAAACCTCAACTGACTCAAAATGAAATATTTCTCTGTGAAACCAAGATCCATTAATTTCTGTGTTCTGTATTTTACAATAGTCATTTAAAAATCTTTCAGCTTTTATAAGTCCAACAACGTGCATCGGTTCCACTATTCAAGACCAGTCAGAAGAGGATCTGTTGACCCTGAAAATGAATTTGCTGTAAGTAAATTAATGGCAAGGTGATGGATGTAGTTCTGGAAACTGTGACTGAATTTTGATCATGGCTCTATTTTAGGCTCAGATTACTCATTATAGACAGCTTAACTAAGATCTGGTTCAAAAAAAAAAAAAAAAAAACCAAACAAAAAAATCCCCCAAACCAAATGCAAGACTTCTCTATTTCAGCCCTACTCCTGTGTACTTAATTATACATCACTGTTTCAATTGCATGTAAACATTATGTAGTTAAGCATATTCAACATGCTTGTGTTAAGCAGTAACATTTTCTGGTACAGATTTTCATTGTGAAACAAGGCGACATGTAAATAAATATCAAATGCTTTGCTGCTTGTAGCTTGCAACACTTCTATCAGCTGCCAGCCTGGCAATGAGGTGAGTGTTCTCTGCTTTCATCAGTCCTGTGAAAGCTCAACAGATGAGAAACTGCCTATGTCACTTTTACTCCCATTCTTATTAGTGTAATGCTGAGGAATAGTCTTCGTTGTCCAAATATTCTAAGAAATCTACAGCACCACAAATTACTTTTCAGTGTTATGCACAAAAACGTGGTGTCTGTATTTGCGTCTTACACGTACCTGGTATTTTAGAGTTTGTTTTGAAAAGTATCCCATCCAGTCCCTATGGCAAAAGCTGTGCTCTTGGCAGACTGGTTTGAAAAGCCATTTCTATCCAAAATGTACAATTTCTGTTATGTGTGTGCTGATTAACAGAGTCAACACTTTCATGAAAGGAGCTTCTTACATGCTGTTAAATCATAACTTCAGACTTAAACTCTACCCTGACATCCCAGAATTGCACTGCAATATCAACACTCATGATGCACCTTGGCTTCCTTAGCAAACTAGAGAGTTTTGAGCCCATTTATGAATATACCTTGAAATGGTTTTACAGAAATTGAATCATTGATGTTTCCATTGCTGATGACAATAGATAAGATGGATGCTTCCTTCAAAGAGGTGGAAATTGGGGTAGCTGGAATGTCTTCATTGCATTTGCTGTTGTATTTCTCAGTACTGGCAGTTTCAATGAGCTGATACTGGTAGAATAAGGAGCAGTAGGGTAAATGGACCAGTGGCTATTGCAAATTATTTTAAAATACCAACAGCTAGTCTTGTTCAGAAAAGAAAAATTAAAAGAACAAAAAAAAAGTCAGAATGTTGGCAACTTCTTATAGAGCTGTAACTGCTTTTAATTGCAGAAATACCTTTCAAATGTGGAGGGAGGGAATATAATCTGGATAGAGGAGAGCAGCTCATTTAATCACAATCATTCCATCTGCAATGGCAAAAATAGGAATACAGACTAAAAAATTCCTGGGTAATTTTCTTTTTCCTCTGCTTTATGCAGGCTTTGTGCCTGAAGATGACCTAATCTGAAATCAGGGAAATTATTTGTGCAAGTTGCTGTGCTACATTAATTTTGCAGCGTCTTTTTATGCAAAAATATGCATATGTTTTCCATCTACATTCATTTTGCTCTGACATCTCAGAAGGCAGAAAAGATTAAAGTTTCAATCCTGAAGGAAGTTTTACTCTCCTGCTATGTTTTTCACAGTCTATGTGGATTGAGAGGACGTCCTTTGTTACAGCCTACAAACTCCCGGGAATCCTGCGCTGGTTCGAGGTTGTCTCTGTGCACCAGGTGTGTATCCACATGCTCGGGGCCCACAAAACTTGTATCCACTGAATCCTCATGTACAAACCAGTCTGCAAAATTATCACACCATGCTACTGTTCCTTCTTTTGTACATACAAAGCACTTATTACTTAGGTTTTATCTTTCTGCTGCTCAATGTAGGATCAATATATCTTATGTCTGATTTATCGTTCCAGGACCAAGTCCTAAGAGAATTGAACAAGTTTGTGTGGGTTTGCTGAATTGCAAAAATGTTGTTCATACACACAGAGTTTTATAAAACCAAAAAGACCTTTTTATTTCTTTATGAATCTTAGAAGTCTTTTGTTTCTCTACAGACTACAATTAGTCCTTTAGAGAATGCTATTGAGACTATGTCCACGACAAATGAAAAAATTTTGATGATGATTAATCAATACCAGAGAGATGAGAACCTTCCTATCAATCCACTGTCCATGCTTCTGAATGGAATTGTTGATCCAGCTGTTATGGGTGGCTTTGCTAAATATGAGAAGGTAGGAGCTTTGGAGTCAATGCAAAGAACATACTCGGGTGCATAATTTCATAATCCTCCTATACCCTTTGTTAAAGTGGCAGTGCAATGTGGATGGGGAATAGGAGATCCAGAACTCCATCAATTAAGGGATCCTCATATCCTCACTTCCTGGTCACCTCTGGCTTTGAAAGCAAGCCAGAGCAACTGAAGCTCAGTGTTAGTTAATAAAAATCCTGATACTCCAGATCTGTGCCTTTTTAGTTTCACTGTAAACTTAATAAAAGAAACAATAATTGGATTTCATATTAAGGATCTCAAACTCAGAGATGTGGGATAAAGACTAAATACATTTTAACTAAAAAGAGCACCTCAGTTCCCAGCTGATACAGGAATTATCACCAGCAGCATCCTCATTGGATTAATGACTGATTTCTTCACCTGTCAAAATTATAAACTGAACTGACTTTTTTCTTTTTCTTTTTCTTTTTTTTTTTTTTCGGGTCTAAGGCTTTCTTTACAGAAGAATATATCAGAGACCATCCAGAGGATGAAGAAAAGCTGAATACACTCAAAGACCTGATTGCTTGGCAGGTAATTTCTCACTGACAGCAGCCACTGAGCTTTCATAAACTGTTTCTTTGTTCCATTCCCCTCTAGCAGTAGAACATAGCATTGAGATTATTGTGCCATTTCCACCTTTTTTTTTCCAGTTTCCCAAAGGAAGGAGCCATAGAAGAACGAGAAATTCTTATTACAAACTTCCTGCCTAGTTCTGGGAATGCATTAGGCCAGAAAGGTGTTTTGTAGAACACATCAGTTGGAATGGTTTATCAAAAGCCACATGCAGCAGGCTCACATGTATGGTTAAAAGGACCAGGATTTCAAACTCGTTGTATTCCTGGAGACAAAACTGGACATGACAAAAGTCATAATGATTTCATGAATTTCTGGGAAAACAAGCATTGGCAAATGTCAGAAACTCTCTTGGGAAACAGCTCTTTCCTAGAGCTGGGTATTTGTTTTTTGTGCTGGGTTTTTCTTTTCATGAGAATCCTTAATGGACTGTTTGCTGCTCTCAGGAATTATTGTCATGCTCAATGACCCTTCAAGATTACTGCTGCATGTCTTCTGTGTGGCAAATAGCATGGAAGACTATTAGTAAATGTTTTTAAACTATATCTCTAGAGGAGAACTGAATATTCTTCCTTATACTAGCAGTGCTGAGATATTTGTTTTACTATTTATTATTTTCTATTTAGTGTACATATGAGAAGACAACCAACCTGCAGAACCGATTTGTCCTCAAGGACAAAAGTGCACTTATGGGAGGTGGTAGCAGAAAAAAACTCTATTTTTGCTGAGATCCAAGGGAAAATGGCTCTTTTCATTGACCTGATAATGATAATGGAGCAGAGAAAAACGTGACCTCAGAAAGTATCCATTCTATTTCCTTTATTGAGTCCAAAATCATTGCTATCAATAGATAGATAGATGGATGCTAAGAAATAGTGAGAGTTCATCTGGGATTTTATCATCAGGAATGGATGGCTCGAGGTTTCTCTCATCATGTTCCATGTCTCATTCTTTGTACTCACTAAAAACATCCCTGGAAATATCCAAGGTCAGGTTGGCTCTGAGCAACCTAATGGAATTTAAGGTGTCCCTGCCCATGGCAGGGAGTTGGACTGGATGACCTCTAAAGGTCCCTTCCAACCCAAACTATTCCATGATTCTGTGATTTTCTCTTTCATAGATGAGAAAGGGCAAAAATTTACCATTTATTCCTCTCTCAGCCTTGAAGTGAATCTTCCAAATAGTTTCCATGGAATTGTTTTGTACTGTTTTCTTAAAGTTTTTGAAGTTCTGAACATGAATCTTTTTGATTCATCTCAGTTTGGTTATTAGTTTGAGCCAACAACTTTTACAGGTTTTCCTGTGTTTTTGCCCACCACAGGCTCTGTGTATTGTTGTTTTCTGGCCATCAGAAGTACTCAGTGGATTAGTGGTATTGATTGACCATAATACCATCTGGCATTAGGAAATAAGTGGTAATTTCTATCTATCCCTGCAAATCCCTCTGAAGAGGACAAGCAGATCTGTCTGTAACAGATGGGCTTTAATACCATGTTTTTAAAAGTTATACTGAAATTGAACTTCCATAAATTATGATCAGCTCAATGGGTGGACCAATGTTCATGGTATTTATAGGGTCAGAACACAAAAAGGAAGCATGGAATCCAAGTGGATTTTTTAAAAAGCCCAGATATTAATGCAAAAGAGCTAAAAGCTGGAGTAAAGCATTTAGAAAAGGTTAGTGACAGAAGGGCAGCTAAAAGTATTTTGCACATAACATTCAAATATGTAGAAGAGAGAAAACAGCCTCTGTGAGGCAGCCAATATTTTTCAGAAATTTGTTGGGCAAACCCATTTTCCATGAGCCTTTTCCATCTTGTAGTTACTGCTCAAAGCTGAGACCAATGGACAAATCCACCTGCCAGCCACGGGAAGAGCCTTGCAATTGATCTACCAGATGCTTTAAACAGAGCCAGAGAGGTTGTTGGACACACTTGAAAAGTCTCACCTTTCTTCTCCTTTTGTTCCTCTTAAGATACCTTTCCTTGGGGCTGGAATCAAAATTCATGAAAGAAGAGTTTCTGATAATCTTCGTCCTTTCCACGATCGGATGGAGGAATGCTTCATGCATCTAAAAGTTAAAGTGGAAAAACAATATGGAACCAGAGAATTGGTATTGCTCTCCTTTTAACCTCTACCTCCATTTCTCTTTACTTAATGCACATCTTGTTCTAAACAAAAACATACTGATTTTTTTGCTTGTGGGATTTCTTATCACCTGAAGGTAGTAAGATCTGAGCTTTATAGTCCAAGAGTTGATTCAGTTCTCTCACACATCAAATATTCCTCATTCTGGAAGAGTTTGTGTATATTTTATTATGACTTAAAATTGCAAGTCTCTTCAGCCTTATTAAGGAAGTAAAGCAAGTTCTCATGTTTCTCTTTGTAATTTTTCTTAGTGGTTTAGGGCTTTGATCTGCAATAGATGTCTCCCCATGCCAGCCACTTCCAGCTGTGTTGTGAAGTAAAACCTGTCATGTGTATAATACTATAAACAGTAGTTGAGACCAAACTGCAATATCTGGCAATTGAAGGATAACTTCTGAACATAAACTCCCCAGAGAATTCTTAAATAAAATTCTCTATCTGAGCTTGTGCAGGCTAGAAAGAATGATGCTGCCTGGTTTTTGTGATTAAACATCAATACCTTTGGAAATTATTTTATATTGTTGCCTTCAACATTGGTGATTTTAGAATAGGATTTATTTCTTCTGTTATGGGGGGAAAGTAGTAAGTTTCTAACCTAAATTTCGGATATGTGCTGTGTTATACACCTCTATAATGAAAATTCTCTTTATCTATCTGAGTATGCTTTTTATTTTGCAATAATAGAGGCTGCAATTGCAATAATTTACTTTAATAATTTACTTGTAATAATTTACTTGCAATTATATAATTGCAGTAATAATTGCAATAATAGAGGCTGTAATCCACAATCAGCACTCTTGCCTCATGCTTCAACCCTCGAGTAGAGGAGGATCAGCCCTTAAAACAACCCAATCTGTTTAAAATCTTACAGAGAATGGTCTTTGTGAGTTGAGTTTGGGAGGTCGTAAGAGTCAGAATTCATCCAGGCACAAGATAAATCACAGTCATTAATGGTAGCAGACAACTTCTTTCATGCCAAGTGTTAAACATCTGTGCTGTCTTCAAGAGCTGGTGTGAAAAGGATGGATGGAAGATCACAGGGTGTTTGATAGAATGTGTTTCTCTTTCCATCCTGTAGCCAGACTTTGATGACAAGAGGGTCGGGCGGCCAAGGTCGGTGCTGAGATCCTACCGTCAGCTATCCATTATTTCTCTGTCCTCCATGAATTCAGACTGCAGTACTCCCAAGAAAATTGCTTCAGAAAGGTTGGTTATGAATACAGCACACACTTTTTTCAGTCCTGTTTTCTAATAGTTTTAGGAGATGAAACTAAGAGATTTTATTAAAAGAATAAAGACCACCAGCAGTCTTTTCAGACTGCCAAAATTATTTTTCACTGTAGCTATCACTTCCTCCAGACTTAAAGCTACAGTGTTTCAATCTTAATAGACAAAATATATTCAACTCTCATTGAAAAAAAGAAAAGTGGCATTTCATTTTCAGAAAACAAATATTTTAAAAATTAAATTACATTTCAATAATTTACAGAGATCTGAGGTTTTTAACAAGTTTCTCTTCATTCAGCTTTTAACTTAATTAGCATCTTTTTGTTTGTAAAATGTGAAGAGGAAGAGAACAACCTTTACAAACTTGAAATGGAGGTGGAGCATTTTATTAAAGTCTCTAGTAATGTAAAATGCCTTGCCTAATATATTTAACTGCAGCACTGGAAAACAAAAAGACTTTTAAGTTTGAGAGAACAATTCTAGGTGTATTGATCAGCTTTTTCTTCCACAAATTGTTTTGTTCACCTCATAAAATATCTTTCAGGCAAAAGAACTATGTACGTATAAAACTGGTCTTGTTGAGCAATGTTTATGATTATTTTTTTAAACAGCTGATCTCCCTTTTTGAGTAGTTCACTTTCAGAAAGTCCAGTGGTTTATGACTGGAAGTGTGGAAGTGTTGGTTCTTAAGACACCTCCCTGTTCTTGCACGTTTGACTGCCAGTCCAATGCTGGACACTCCTCACACTGCCCAGGCTGCCCCTCCTGGCCCTCAGCTCCCACTCCAGAAGGAGGAGCACACAAACGCCATTTGTGTGCTGCAGTGACACAGGACACCTCTGACAGAGCCAGAGAAGTCCACTGAAGCAATTGCATCATGCACCTGTTTTTAATTCTTAGGCTGCTAATTAGTTTCTAGCAAGCACAGGTCAACAAATTCACCACATTACTTGATTTATCAATTTTTATGTTGTAAAATAGGTTCAGTCCCATGTTCAAAAGGCATCAGCAGAGAAGCAAGAAAAGTCAGCACTAATTTCATGGGCTTTTTTTAAATTTTTTTTTAATGAGAAGTAGCCCAGATTTTAAACTGCAAAAATTAGAGGAAGAGAGAAGATGGAGGGGGGGTTAATCTATGGGTATGTGCATTCTTGTCCAATATGGTGCAGTAAATAGGACAATGCAGTTAAAATATGGCAATAAGTAGCAGTACTCCGTTCCACTTTGGGTTTTTTCAACAACCAAAATAACACATCTTCCTTTCAGCACCAACATCACCACGCACCAACTTGCCATGTGAGCTCTGCTCTGTTTAGTTTAGGAGTCTTTAAGCTAATGCACAAATCCTCAAAAAGGATTTGAGCTTGCTTTAATATTTTACATTCTTTGCTCCATTTTAAGATTATGTCATACTGCCTGAAGGCATCTTGTTTGTATCTCCAGTTGCCAGCTGCTGAAGCACATCACACACTTTTTGCCAGCAGTTTGCAAGGCTGCCTAGAAAGCCAAAGGAAAGAATGACCTGCATTTATATTTCATAGGCAGATGACATCAGAATACCAGCAGCTTTTAAAATATCATTCAGCAACTTGTACTTTTTCCTTTTGCTCCTGCAGCTTTGATCTGGAAGCAGTGCTACCAAAGCAAGTAAAAGCAGAATCAGAGGAGACAGCTCTGCAAAACAATCCTCATCCTGAAGTCAAGATGAGAAAGTCCAAAAAAGGAACAAAAAGAAGCAGTGTGGTGTTTGCTGATGAGAAGACAGCACCTGATATTTCTATCTCTGACATGAAAAGTGTATGTTATTGACTGAGAGTAGCATTTTTTAATCCATGACAAAGAGGACATTACTCCTTTGCTTAAGAAAGGGAAAATATATCCCAGAGAACTCCAGTTGTCATAAAGGGAAGTATGCAGGATGCAGAGATGCTCTGCCCTGCCATGAATGAAAAACGCAAGATGCTGTGAAGGAAAGAAATCAGTGAGAAATCAGAACATCTCTCCTGGCTTGTGGGGACAGATAATAGAGCTCTGAGGCTGCAGGTTCTGAAGCTTGCTTGGCTCAAAGAGGAGCACTGTGCTGGGAGGGTTAAGCTGCTTTCCTGTGGAGAGGCAATTGACTGTGCTGACATTTCATGGCAGCTCCTCACAGTCAGGGCTATTTCAAAAGTGATGAGCCCTGTACGTTTTGTACCTTGTTATGGAACATGCAGCTGTTAGGAAATTGCAAGATTGCAAACAGTGTTCCTTAAAAGGTGCCAGGCTGAAGTTTGGAAGCACTGGCATCTCTCACTCCATAGATCATCCGAGTGCTTTTATTGCACTGCTGGATCATTAGAATGACTTATGCAACTTACACTGTGCCTTTTCTATATATCTATAGTTAAATCCTCAGGAGAATTTTCTTCTAGTATAAAAATAAATAAAGAAATTCAAATATGTCCTCTTGATACATAAGCCCTATCTAAATTAAAAAGTCAGGCAGGAACAGATTGTTGAATTACATGGAGGGAGCATAAATAATTTGATCAAAATTTTTTGAAGGAATCATCAAAGGTAAAATGAATTGAGTAGCAAGCCAAGATTCTTTGGGGAAGCAAGGAGAAACTCATGGATGGTTATAACTGTCTTACACTGCATGTCCTTATGCAAGAGAGAGATAAAGCACAGTCATGCTTTGAGAAGCATTGATATACAAAACCAAGTAACACCTTTGGATATGATTAAATTAGATAACACATACACCAATCTGTGGGGATCCCACTGCATACTGAGCTAAAGGATTTTCTTTTGCTTCAAAAAAGCAGTGACAAGGCTTTGCAGCAGGGGCGAGCTCAGTGTGTTAATGCAATAGGGAAAAATATTTTTTAAACTTCATGTTCCTTTGCAGATCACACTCAGAGCTATCTGATAATATTATGCCAAAAATAGGGTAGGAGTTCAGACTAGAGATTAATTCTGTCACTGTTCTAGAACAATTTTTGTTCTATGTAGAATGAGAAGTATTTCTCTAACTATAAATTAGCTGCAAAATTGTTGCATGTTTTTAGCTAGTACATAACATTATACGTGGACCCATTCTCAGTTCATCATTAATGTCATTGCTGGGTTTTTTTATTTAACAGCTGTCAAGGAAACATGAGTTCATGAGTGACACCAACCTCTCAGAGCATGTGGTGGCACCTCAGAAAACATCTGTCCTCAAGCAGATGAGCACTGTCAGCCGTTCTATGCCAACCATCCCAGGTAAGGTGCTCACACGAGGTGAGAGTTCTGAACTTTATTGGCATGTTAAGAAAACAGCAGTGAAGGTTTGCTCCAGCTCTCTCCAGGTGCCTCTGGGACAGGGATTCCAATTGCAGTGTGCACTGTGCCTGTGAGGCTGGACTGCTACAACTGCTTGGTAACACCATGGTGCTTTGTGCCAACACAGAAATTCTAAATTTGTTACCTCTGGAGCTCTGAATTTCACTCCCTTCTATGGTGTGAGCATTTCTGCTGCCTAGAAAGAAGCAAGGTTTACTCAGCTTCCCTGCTTTGTAGGGTCTCACCTGCAGAAACAAGGGCTCACAGTGAGGGCAGGCTGTGAAACAGCAGGAAATGCTCTGTGCTTTGCTTTGGCCGAGGAATATCCCCAAAGGCTGCCCACAGGAGGGTTTCAGCTTCTGCTTTTGGAGTCAGAGAGGAATCCCATGGATTCCCTCACCACGGGAGGCAGGGGAAGGGAGGTAACAGCTGCCCACCAGACATGAAAGAGAAGGGGTAAGTGTGACCGAAGCTGGAGCTCATCTCTAGGCTGGGGAAAGCAGGCCCTGTTCCAGTATCCTTTGTCCCCTTCTTCCATAGCACATCCCACTTCTTAGCCTGCACTTCATCTCTCCCTCTCACTGTCCCTCTCTTTCCAGATGCCTGTAACAGATGTTTAGCACAACACAACGCATTACCATGGCCCACTTTTGTCATGTGTTTATCTATTTTTAATTCTTTGACCAGATAGGTTCTTTTTCACTGTTCATTTTCAATGTAATGAAGTTTAATGTTTCCCCATTACTTAATTTTGTATTCTAAGGCTATAGTTAGATTAGAAATGCCTCATTTTTTTTCTAGCAATTGCAGTAGTTCATTATTTTTAGTTCTGTTTGTCTTACACTCTGACCTTCCTTTTTTGGTTTTGTTTTGTGCAACCAATATGTTTCCATTGTAAGGATTAACTCTGTCCATCAGCACCGTGACACCTGAGGAAACAATTGCTTCACACAGGCTGAGCCAGCCAGTGTTCCCTTCCACCTCAGATGGTGACAAGAAAACCTTGAAGAAAAAGAAAGTGAACCAGTTATTTAAAACAAAGGTATGTTCTGTGTGTTTGTGGGGAAAGCAAGGAAGTGTTCCAAAATTCCATGCTCTAAGAATTAAGTCTTTTTAGGGGAAATAGGCTCATAAGTGAAACTCTGCCTTTTTTCTTGTGGTTTGGTTAGAGAGAGCGGGGTGGAAGCTCAATGGGGAAGCAGAACTGTCTGGAGGGGTGCAGGTAGGGATGGATGGAGGGAGGGATGCAGGGAGGGATGAAGGAATGTATGCAGGGATGCAGGGAGGGATGCATGGATGGAGGTAGGGATGGATGGGATGCAGGAAGGGATGCAGGGGGCAATGTAGGCAGGGATGGAGGGATGCAGGGATGCAGGGAGGGATGCAGGGATGCAGGGAGGAATGTAAGCAGAGATGCAGGGAAGGATGCAGGAGGGATGCAGGAGGGATGCAGG
>VZRZ01002792.1:112868-137710 GCA_013398175.1 Climacteris rufus | reverse complement strand
GGCTTTGAAGATGTATCAGTTCCGATGATGCAGGAACCTCCTCCTCCTCCATTGCTTCTCCTCTTTTGCAGACTGGCAGAATTTGCTGGTTCTCATATCTGATGTTTCAGTTGTTTTTCCTAGTTATTTGCTGTGCTCCTTCTCCCCTGCCTAATCTACTAACTACATGACTACAGGGTTACATGGCGCGCCCATGCGTACTACAGAGATTGCTTCTTAAATATACTGTCGCTGAGGCGTTTCTGTCCTTCCTAATTGGCCCAACTGTGGAAAACAGCACATCAATCTCCCAGGAGCCATCAGAGATAGGCCCTGACTGGACAGCTGTGGGAGCTTCTGGAAGCTCCTTACAGGAGCCATCTTTTGGCCCCCACCACATCCAAAAAGCCAGACCTCCCAAACTTATCAAACCACCACACAGTGCCAGCAGCAACAGCGCTGTAAACCATCCTGTCCGCAGGTCAGGTTAGCCTGGTTTGCTGCAGCCAAGCCCTGGTTACAATCAACCAGCCTAAAGTTTATCAATGGCTGGGGGTGTGCACGGAGTAGCTCACTGTGCTCGCACCGATTCACTTCCCAGCTTTGGTTTCTAATTCATTTCCCCCAAGTGTTTGTGTTGTGCAAGTACTAAAGGGTGTAGAACACTGAAAAAAACTTTTTCCATAAAAAAAAAAAAGAAGTTACATTTTCTGAAAAAAATCTGTGGTTCAAAAATATCCTTTCAATGACATCTCCATTTGAATTGTTGAGTGGGAGGAGCTGATTAATCCATACCAGCAAACACCTTGATGCTGAAATGTGACTGAAACACTATTAGCATGTTACTACCTTTTATTTCTATAAATCATTGAAATGCATGAATTCATGTCATTGAAATGCACAAGAATTTAAACTTTGAAGGGTTTTGGAAGGGTACACAGATTAATTTCCTTGGTACCCATGCTGATGTTCATACAGCACCTCATTTGATTTTTGCACCATTGATTTCTAGTATAAACAAATATTTAGTGGTGAGTGTAGAAGAACAAGCAGAAAATCTGAAAGAGGGAATGTGTCAGCTATTCAGAAGCTGAGGCAGCAGTGAGGCTGTCAAAGTATGATTGATTGAAGTATCTATGTTTGTATTAATTTCCTATAATTGAGAGGGACACTTCACATTCTACCACAAGAAGGATTTATCACAGATTGATTCAGCCTTGGGGTACCCCTCTGTTGCTTCAAAAATCCACAGTGATTTTGTTCTGGAAGACTTAAAAAGTCTGAGGGCACTCTGGTGTTGCAGCACTTATGGCACAGATCCAAATGACATTGCCTTTTCCATTAATTTAATGTTCAACCTGCATTTCTAGAAATAAATTCTACTTCCCTTGTTTTCGCAATGCTCTATTTTACATTTCTTATGCTTTCATAATGTCCTTGAGATGGCATTCCTTTGCCTGCTACACTTTGTACCTTCTGATGGTGTGGTTTCTTTTGTGGATATGCTGGGCAGATGACTAGTGGAATAAGACATGAAAACTTCTAAAAGTAATCTACTGGACAACTAAGAACATAGATAATTTTTCGTTGTGTGAAAATGTCTTATTGATGGATACTGAGCTGCTCCTGAATTCAGGGTGTGAACAGTTTGAAACAAGGTGGGTTGCTTGGTATACTGACCTGTATATGCACCCTCTTCTTTTAAAAGCAATTTTTCCCTCTGCTTTGTGACCACACAAATCGTTTGTATGAACTGTGTGCTGGTGTGTACACACCTCTCCCAAGTCCCTGCATTTCAGAAACACTGGATGTGTAGGTTACTTTGGAGTACAAGTGAAATTGCTGAGGAATAGTTTAAATGAAATTAATTTGAACCTTTCTTAGCCCAAGATTTCAGCTATTATCCTTTATCAAAGGGTAGTCAGTGTGAAGAAGTATTGCTGTTGGCTGGAGTAGAGGTGTAGATAGGAGATGACCTAAAAAACCTATGGAAAACAATGGTTCTGCAGGGGCTCAGCCTCAACCGTGCAGATTTTGGAGCTTCACTGAAGAAACTGAGAGGAGCAAATATTTGTATAATGCAAGAGCTGTCAACTGTCTTTGGTTTGACAACAGTCTGTGGCTGATCAGGCTTCTAGTTGGTAGAGACATGCACTTAGGGCTGTGCAGTACATTTTAACAAGAAATGTTAAAACATGATGCATCCTGCCTAGTCAGACCTTACTGACCCAATGCATCTGGAAAGGGTGATCATTAAATTGTCCCCAGCATCAGCCTCCGTTTTATTTGCAGAGTTTTCCAGCTCTTAGCATAGCTGGGTCAGCATGCCACCTTTTTCCAGCCTCTTTATACAGAACCTCACTAGTTTTCCTTCTTTCCCCACTTTTGGGATTGCTCCCTTCTTTCAGCCCTGCCAAGAAGTCTCAGTGGTGAGGACCCCAGGGCAATATTCCTGGTTTGAGCCAATTACCTCCAGTTCTGACCAGCCCTGCTCAGCCATCCCAGCTTGAGCAGAGTTTGTTCTCTCCTTGCCGCCTCCTTGCCTGCAAAGGAGCATCTGCAGCAGAGGAGCAGCCCAGGAGCGTGTGCTGCAGTGACCCTGCAGCAGCAAGGTGTGCCCAGAGTACTGACAAAGTACCTTTTTCCTGGCACTGTTGATACTCTGAGTAAATCAGGCACAGCCAGTTAAGGAAAATGTTGCTGATGGGATCGTGTCCCTGCTGGAAGCTGAGCCAGCTCAGACGTGCAGGGGAGGGACCAGACCTTTGCACTCCCTGTCACAGCCCCGTGGGCAGAACCCACAGGTGCCTTTGCACCTCCTTGCTGTAAAAGCAGCACTTGGCACCCTCAGCCCTGTCCTGGCTCTGCTGGGTTCTGTGGGACACTGTGCTCAGGTATCCCACTGGGAGGGCTGGCAGTGCTGTGCATCCCCAGGAGCAGCACAGCTCGGGCTCACCGTGCACCAAAGCTTCAGCAGGAGTCACTGTGCAGCCTTCTGCAGTCTCTGGCTGCACAAGTTATGCTTTTTCCCTTTGTAATGCTTTTTCCCTTTGTAATGTTTTTTCCTTTTGTAAAGCCTGGGTTATTTTCAAAGCCTGTATTCACTCAGCACCCACTTGAGTGTGTTTTTATAGTAGCCGTGCATGCAGAGCACCTCAGGGAATAAGTATTGAGATGTCACTCATCAAAGTCCATGATGCAGATAGCTGAATTTTTACTTCTTGGAATAAATTTACAGGTTTTTCTTGTTTTCAAGGGTTTTTTTGGCAAAAATCTAATTAGTTGAGCAGGTCAAAAGTTTATGATGTTTACTTTTCTCACTATATTCTGGATCTTTTTTTAATTGTAAAAGTGTTTTTACTCAAGTGAAAATTTATTTAATGTTCTGTTCCATTGACTCTTCTATAAATAAGGAGGGGTTATTAGCAGTATTTGTACCAATCTTTGCAGGATTATACATATAAATTTAAAATATACCTATATGTTAATAAGTTAACTAGGAAGCTGTAGGCAGTGTTGCTCAAACAGCATTTTGCATGTTTGTAACTCAGATTTTTACGGTGAAAAAAACTTATCTCAGGTTTATTAGGAGGGAAGCACTCATTATTAGCTCCTGAAAAATGAGTATTTTTTCTTTCTTCTTTTTTTTTTTTTTTTGTCCAAGTCACATTTTGCACAGCAGTTGTCACTTAGGAAATAAGCCAGTCCCACTATGTTCCACCTAACTACTGTCTGTTTAATGTGTGTCTCTGCACAGGCTATTTAGCATTTACAAACTGAGCTCTCAGTCATTTAAATTAAAGTAGCAGCTTGTTTTTTGTGATGCTACAAATGATTTTCTGTGCAGTGAAAGCATGTATTTTTAAAGTAACAGCTGTAGAGCTGTGTTTCTGAGCTGGCAGATTGGCTTGCCTTGTCATTCTGTATTCAATATTTCAGCAGTGGAATTTTTTCATACCTTTCAAAGCAACTACAATATGGACATGGTATTGGTGAATCACTAATTCTTAGGGAGAGGGGATCTTGGTGGTTGTGCTGCAGCACAAAAGATTAAGATGAATGTGTGACACAGCAAAAAGGTCTTTGGTACAGCCAGGAATTCAAATCCACAGGTCAAACCTGGTGTTTCTGCAGAAATTATAGGGCAAGAGCAATTTGGAAGGCCCTGTCATACCAGGACCTCCTTTAATTGCATGGGTATTAAGGCTGAGGCAAGCTCTAAATGTATGTATGTGCCTTAATCCCAAAAAATATGCAAATATCACTATGAAGGGAACTGCAACTGTGCAGTAACTACAGCGCAGTCATTGGTGCAGGGAAGAGCTGCGTTCCCAAGGCTGGGGTGGTGAGAATGCAGCTCTGCTCTTTCCTCCTTCAAATGTGCAGGGTGCCATGCAAGGCACTAAGGACTTTTCTAAATCATAAAAGGGCTAGAGGTTTTTCCTTATTACTTCATTTTAAGTTATCAACTTTCGTCTGTATAGCTACAAATGAAGTTATTGGAACTTGGCTAAAAAGAGCTGTGCCAAACACTGTCGTCACTTTTTTCTTTGGAAATTGTTCTAAGAGGTTTATGAGCTCTCTGCACCAATCCTGCAGCAAAGAGGAAGCAGAGAAATAGTGATTTCCCATCTCAGTTCACCAATTTAAGCTCTAAGGAAAGGTTTGATTATTAAGCTTGAAATTTTTTTCTCACAAGATTAATCCTTACTTTAGGGAGTTAATTCCATTTATATCAGTAAGATTACTCACGTGAGTAACCAGTTACAGAATTTGCCTGTAGTACTGTGATTGCCTAGGGGGAAGTACAAGCAACTCTGCAATTAAACTTACAAAAGGAAAAGGTCTGACCTTTCCTTTTCTTTTTTCTTTTCTTTTTTTTTTTAAGTATATATCTCTACTGTTTCATTGACTAGTGACAATGGCTTTTGCATTCTGAGGTGTCACTAACAGCAGCACAAAATGGTTTTTCTTTAATAAGAAAAAAATACTAAATGCTAACACTTCACTGTGAAAGGTGGAAAGAGGAGGATGTCTGAGTTCTAACTTCAAGATGCCTTAGGCTTTCTTGATGTGCATCACATTAGTGGAAAATTCCCTCATTCATTTAAGAAGATAAACAGTTGTAACTTTCCCGTTCGGTTGATGTGACATAAATGACAGACTGGGACTGCCAGCATTCCAAAAAGGATATCGGCCTCATCTGCAGCCACTCAGGGCTGTGGGGTGGAGCCTGCAGCACAGGCTGAACCATTTACAGGTGCATAAGTAGCTAGGGAAGGGCACAGGTGATGCACCTGTCCCAGGGAAGGAGCAGGAGCACAGGTGTGCCGGCTGCCTGGCTTGGAGCATGAGCTTCTTCGAGCCCCCGGCGCAGTCGCCGCCGCGCTGCAGCCCGCAGTTCCCCAGCATCGGCCAGGAGCCCCCCGAGATGAACGTCTACTACGAGAACTTCTTCCACCCCCAGAGCGTCCCCAGCCCGCAGCGAGCCAGCACCTTCGAGACGCCCGATTACAACTCCACTCCCAACCCTTACCTCTGGCTCAATGGACCTTCCATTACCCCCCCACCCTACCTCCCAGGATCCAACGCCAGCCCCTTCATTCCTCAGTCCTACGGGATGCAGAGGCAGCTCTTGCCCAACGTGCACGGCTTGGGAGGGACTGACCTTGGCTGGCTTCCCCTCCCGTCCCAAGAGGAGCTCATGAAGTTGGTCAGACCCCCTTACTCCTACTCTGCCCTCATTGCCATGGCCATCCACGGGGCACCTGACAAGAGGCTGACGCTGAGCCAGATCTACCAGTACGTGGCCGACAACTTCCCCTTCTACAACAAAAGCAAAGCTGGCTGGCAGAATTCCATACGGCACAACCTGTCTCTCAACGACTGCTTCAAGAAGGTGCCTCGAGATGAAGATGATCCAGGTATAGCCCTTTCCCCCCCACCTCTAAGTAAACCTGATTAATTTTAAAATACCTATACACTGTAGAGAGACATAGCGGCCCAAATACAGGACGTAGACACAGTAGCACTTTGTTGTCAAAGGTCTGAACCAGCAAGCAGTTGTGCATCCTTGAGGTGTGAATCAGTGTTGCTGTGAGGTCTCTGGAGGGGAGGGAATTCTTGGGTCTTCCCAAGAAGGGATCAATGAGCTGAGGACGGGGCTTAGGACACACAGGAGCATTTAAAAGGGCAAGGCAAAATCAAGACCCATTTGGTGTAATGCTTTACTTATGTCAAACTTAACTGGGAATTAAAAGCAAGAGGTTTTGTCAAAGAAATCAAATAGCTTTAGGGAGTCAGCATTAATTCTCAAGAGGAGAGCAGGATGCTTCTATTTTGTTTGTTTCAAGTACTGTTTTGCTTGGAATCACACCTCTGCAATTACCAACCCTTTGGCTGGTATGCTGTGAGATATTCCTTTATTCATTGTTTTCTATCAATAGCTGTTAAGAACCATTGAGAACATTTAAAACTCATTCAAATTATTCTGCAACAGAAGGCAAAAATTTAGTTCTATTTAGTTAGAAATCTATGCTACCCCACTGAATAGAAGGCAGCAGCCCAGTATGGGCTGATTTGATTTGATTACTCTGCCATAAATTCAGAAGACCAGCGATATACTGAAAACTTTCTTCCCTCACCAAGAAAACAAAACAAAAAGCCCTCCCAGTGACACCACTGGTAGTTTTGCCTGTGTGAAGAGTGAGGGCTAAGAGACAGAGCTCAAAACTTTCAACTTTTTTTCTGAATTCAACAGATTTCTACTTTTGAGCGACACGTGTTTCGTTCATGCAATTGTTCTGTTCCTGTGAAATAACAGAAACACTGTAAAGCCCAGAAGACTGCCCTTTTCTGTTTGTATACATATTTTTAAACTAAAAGTGTGGTTTTGTTCCCTTTGACAGGAAAAGGGAATTACTGGACTCTGGATCCAAACTGTGAAAAGATGTTTGACAATGGAAACTTTCGCAGGAAGAGGAAGAGGAAGTCTGACCTTGAGGCTGGTGCTGCCGCTCTTGCATCTGAGAAATCAGAGGATAGTACCCTGACTGGCAGCCCCAAAGCTGTAGAACACCAGGACATCTTGGAAACCTCATCACCTGGGACTGACAACTCAGCTGAGAAAGCGTCTCCACCTCCCTCCTCCAGCAGCCCGTGCCTCAGTAATTTCCTCTCCAGCATGACCGCGTACGTTCACGGCTCCAGCGCGGGCGGCCGCCCCGGGCCCGTGGGACTGGGCTCTGAGCCCCCTGACAAGATGGGACAGAACATGGTAGGCTTCAATTCCTACTCCCCACTCTCCAGTGTCCCCAGCCATGGGGTGGCAGAGTGGCCCAATCCTATGGCTTCCGGCCACCTTGGCCACAGCAACTCTGTGCTCAACCAGTTTAACAGCCACTTTTACAGCAGTCTCAGCACAAATAACACACTGTACTCCAGGGAAGGAACAGAGGTTTAAAGGAAGGATTCTAAGACATTAAAGTGTAGTTATTTCTGAGAGAAAATGATCTGTGGGCAGGTGATGAGCATTAGCCTGTTATCTCTAGGACCACACTGCATCCTTCCTTCTGACAGCCACAGACTTGTTACCCACTATACTGAAAGCACAAACCCTCCACATTTGGCAGCTCCACATGAAAAATCAGGGATCAGAAGAGCACAAATAGTGAAAAGTTCTCCTCAGACAATGCTTGTATTGCTGCCAGCCAGGGTCCTCTGCAGACATCCTTGAGAACTTACTGTTTGCCTTAGGCAGGAAGCTCTTTCTGGCATGGCACTGATATTGCTGTGCTTTTTAAAGTGCTAATAGAAATGTGGTTGTATCTTTAAATAAGCTCTCTTTGGGTATAGGCTGCCTGCACTAAATGCTCGGCAAGTTCTTATTTGGCCTAAGCTCTTCTGAACACTGCAGGATCCATAATAAAAACTATAGTGAGTAACAACAAACCCTTGAATGGTGAGTGCTGTCTTTGGCTTTCTCTCACAGTAGTGCAGACCTTGTCTTCCAGTCCCAAAGGGAATGTGGCTGTGCAATAAGCAAACATCATCATGGACACAACAGGAATTTTGAAGTTGAAGGAAAACAACAAAATACAGTGGGATTGTCTTCTGCTGGTGCAGTTGCACCTTTATGTTTTCAATTCTAATTACAGGGTCAATTTTTATTCCTTACACATGCAAATCTAGTCACATAAGGGAAACAGAATCTGTACTGAATATATATATATTTAAGTTTTTTTCTAAGAAGAAAACGTATTTGTTATATCTTAACATTCTTCATGAATTATTTTACTGAGTAAAGAATTTGAATATTGGGGTGGGGGGTGAGGGAAGGAGAAAACGGAGGTAAGAAGTTTATCTGCCTCTAAATTTCAGTTTCAAGGCTGGATCTTTCAGAGTATCATCTGCAGATATTGTAAAAAGTCTCTGTACTGTATTTTTTTCATTTTGTAAAAGTGTGTGCTCTTCGTCCTTGTGTAAATATTAGAAATAATGCTTGTTTTTCCTACACTCTACTGTAACTACAAACATTTCAAAATATATATGGCATTTTTTTAAACCAAGACCTGGCTCAAGTTCCACATTTATGTAGAGGAATATCTCAAACTGGATAGCCTACAGCATACCTAGGCAGCAGGTTCACATCTGGCCACTGACCAGACTTTTGGAATGATAAAAAACATTAATGCATTGTAATACACACCATTATGTCTTGATTTTTTTTTAACTCTACATGTTTTGCTACAGGCCACCCCAGAAACATTTTTAATAAAGCATTTGTATAGAAGAGTGTGTACCTGTGTGTGTGTACTGTATTACTCATGTCTTTGAAAGTCTCTCTTAATAGTCTGACTTGAGCAATTTGTGTGAGGAAGAGCAGGATAGCAGTAGCAGAAGGTCAGAGGCTGAGATGACTTATGTCTAGGCAAACAGCATTTGCATGCCTGGCAAATATAATTGCAAAATACTATCACTAATAAAAATCATTCTTAGAGTTTCCCTGCTGGAGCAAAGTGGTGCCAATTATTTTAAATTTCAGAAACCAGACTATTCTCAAATGTCAATTAGCCAATATGACTGCAGTCTTTCCTGCATTCTTTTTTATTATTTAATTTATTTAAAATGTTTTTCACTATGAAGGTTGCTCCGACTGTTCCCAGTTTTGGACCCACTTATCATCAGTTCTTACTTGGGAGTTGAAGCCTACTTATAATGCTGACATTTTTGTTGAATAAAAAAAGAAAATGCCCTTCTGGTGGTGTCCTTTGTGCCATCACTGTAAGGCTTTTTCTCACATGCTGAGGCCTGAGCTGTAACTCCTGCCCTCAGAATTTTCCAGCCCTTGCAGAATCTCAGCCTGGTGGGTGGATGGGCTGTAATAAGCCCTGCAACTCAGCAGTGGCAGCATTTGTCAGAGAGACTTGCTTGTGTAAAAACTGAGAAATGTGTTCAGTCACTGTGCTTGTGCCTTGCATTCAGCACACATGCATCAAATTGCCCAGAAATACAGTTCCTGTGGAATATATGGTTCAAAAAACGGAGAGGAACTGTTTTCTTTAGTGCTGAAATGGAAAATGTTCCATTGTGGACTTGGTAAAAGTGTGCAGAAAAAAAGGTGAAAAATACAGTGACAAGAATGACATTGCTAAGTGACAGCAGAGAGTAAAAAGTAACTCCTTTGTCTCTCAGCATTTTGCTTGACTCTCCTGGTTCCCAATCCCAAATAATAACAGGAGCTCCATACAGGTGTGCAAAAGGCAAGAACTGGTGCCTCATTGCTTGCCAGATGCTGCCCACCAGACAGCACTCGGGGCTGGTGCCTGCTGAGGAGGAGCTGCCAAGGTGCCCCTGCTCCCCAGACAGAGGTGAGGTCTCCTCTGGCTTCCTGCACACCAAGGAACTGCTGCCCTGCAGCCACGGAGCTGCCTTGGCACAGCTCAGCTGGAGAAGCTGCTGGTCAGGGAGCATGGAAAATGATTGCACGTGATGTAATCCTATTTCTCCTCAAACCAGAACTACTTTGTAATGAAACAAATGAGGGCACTCTTCCCCATCCGTATTTTTGTGTTTTTCAGAGAGGATTGGTTTTGATAAGCAGCTGTGTCAGTATGTTCCTGGAGCTCCTGTACATCAGTGTAGCACCTGCAGGGATACTTCATGACTGTTTTTATATGAGCAGCAGCACTGCTCTCTCAAAGGTAATGCTCATATTCCTGTATTTTACCAATAGTATCAACATAGGGGATTTGCATGGAAAAGCATCCTGGGTTTGGGGATTTTTCTGCCTTTTGTTTGTTTGTTTGTTTGTGTGCTCTTAAGTATGCTGCTAAAGAAGCCATTAAAGTAGGACCTGTAACTAAAACACATTTAAAACATTACTGATATTTACAGACTTATAATGTGATTAATAAACATATTTACTGACTGAAGCTGCTCAAAAAGAGAATTTGGGCTCCAAGAACTGAATATAGTTTTCTCTGTAAAGACTCTTCATTGATTATTTCATTCTTAGAGTGTGTTTTGTGTTGAGATACAGCTGTCTCCACACACCCCTGTGGGCACCGTGCTTCATGACTCTGCAATTATTTGTTCCTGGTTCAAATGTTAACTCTTAAAGGCTGCTCCTGTCTTGCCACAAACACATCCAGCCCAAAAGTGCCAGAATACTTGCTTTCCTTCTATATCATAGCAAAACAGGAAATAGTGGAAGCTTTCACCAACAGTCAGTGTGTCTTGACTAATGATTAATGAGTAACAAGTTCCTACATATGTCTCAGGTGTATTGCTGCTGAATCACTGGGGCAGCTTCACTGTCATTCATCCCACCACCACCACCTTCCCTGGGATCTTTTTCCACAGTTTCCCAGTTCTGTGTCCTGGCTCTGCAGCCCTGGGGTCTGCGGCTTCAGCCCTGGCTCTAGTGCCAGGGAGAGGAGCGATTTGGGGCTTCACTGCAGAGGTCTGGGCGTGTAGAGATCCCCTGTACCACAGCCTCAGGGTTGTTCCACCTAGTTATGGGATCAGCTGCAATCCTGGAGTCCTGCAGAATAGCTTCTGTTTAGCTGAGGTCCTCTGTGCCCCAGCAGTCCAGTTGGAGCCCCAAATACAATGCACAAAATTTAAGACACAATGCTCAAAGATTTTGATTTAACTGCAAGATTCTGATGCCTGAGCTTCCAGATGATGAACTGAGGAGGGTTTAAACGTTACAACTTGTTCAAAGCTGACACCAAGAGGTGTGGTACAGGTATCCCCTCTAAAGAAAAATCACATCCCAGGCCTCACAGTATTTACTTCTCCCATAAATAGCCACGGGGACTTTGCCAAATTCACTCTGAATTACAATGCACTAAGCTTTCTCTCATAATGGGATACACTATGAAATTCTGCGCTGTTTAGTAGTGTCAATAGTTTCTTTGTTGCTTAGTGTGAAAGCATTCCCAGGGGAGGAAAATAATGAACTTCTTCCCAGTAGGTTTGCCAATTCCTAACACTGCCAGTTTACAGCCCTTTGCAGCAATCCTTACAACTCTTTCTTAAAGATCTTAACAAGAACTGGTCTGGACCTATGTGATTTTTTTGCCTAAGCATCCACACCTCTGGATCTGTAAGGCATAAGCCAAAAGCTGGCTGCACACTTCTTGGAACCTCGAGCTTTCCCTGCTCGAAGTGCTGACAGCTGCAAGATTGCTGTAGTCCTGGAGGTACTGCTGATAAATACATCTCAGCTGGTGCTTGTCCTGGGCTAGAAACCTGCAGGGCTGTCACTACCTGGACAGAAAGACACTTCAGTTTCTCTTACTTGTGCTGCAAGTCTAGCTGTAAGGTGGTAAGGACTGTGATCTCCCCACACAACCCTTCCTAAGTGTACTTGCCCAATATCCTGCCTGCTGATATTCTGTGCAAATTAATTTTCAGAATACCCCTCCAAAATTATTTTTTACATGTCTTGTGTTGGCTAAATTGCAATGCAAATTGTGCTTTACCTCAGCATGGTTTTGATTCTTTTTAAATCCTAAAAGCATTCATCTGCAAATGTCTTTGCAGCAAAGTGTTTTTAGCCTTGTGTAGCATGTGATATCCTTTGCCCTTTAAGAAGGAAGGGGCAAGTTGAGCCAACTCTAAAGGTAGCCAATCCAATTTGTAAAAAGTGTTTTTACTCTGTGACAAAGACAGCCAGCAGTATTATTCATGTTAGGCAAGCTTTGATTTTGTAACTGCCCTGAACTGTTCCTACTCCTCTCACTCAGTCCTTTGCAGCTGAAGGTCTGTCCTGCTGCCTCCTAGTTACCAGTGATGAGTTACACTAATTAGTTCCCCCTGCAGATTCCAGAAGGTAAGGAAGGTAAGCAGGCAGTAACAGGTATTAGCATCAAATTCTGCATGAAGAGCTGTCAGAAGCTCTGATGTGACACATCAGGAAAGTTTTTCCCAATGTTTGAACTTGTGTGTAGGTGACCTATGACATCAGCACATCCAGCTGGATCAGGAACACCCTTTATCCCTGCAAAGCCCCCACTGCAGGAGCAATCTGCCCCCACTGTAATGCTGATACTTTCAGGGCAACATGACACAGAGGAGCTCACTGTGCTTTGCCCAGTACCTGAATGATGGATCCTTCCAGGCAGCACATGGAAAACTGACTGGTGTCTTCAGGGAAACCTTTCTGTACATTCTGCACACAGGTTCCTCTGGGACTCAGAATTTCCCTGGAGTCAGGATGTCCCACAAAGCAGTGGAGATTATTTGGACTGCAGCACAAAGAGAGATACAAAGCTGCTGAGTTTATCCTTTCTGTTGCCTTTGCAGAGGTGTAGATTTGTGTGGAGAATTCTCAGTATCACAGCACAGCAGTGTAACACAGCTCAGTAGCTCTTTGATGCTGTTGTTTGTACAATGTGTTCTGACATGAGCAGCTTATTGTTTGCTAGTTCATGACAAGAGTTTTGTGTATGCAAACTTGCATGCAAATCAGGCATAATTTATTATGCTTCTCTCCAATGAGAGTGGAGGAGAAAAAACCACTGTTTAACTTCAGCAATACATTTTCCTATGAATAGGGTAGCTATTAAATGATTTGTGGAAAGAATGTTAAGAATGCAAGAAGTTCAAAGAAGGTAGAGGGATATCTTTTTCCCTTGTCGAATGGGAACCTGATTATTTAATGCTGATAATGCCATCATCTAACTCAACTCAAAGTGTTGTGCCCATACAATGCACGTGCATTTTACTGTATCACAAGTGGGCAGATCTCTAATTAGAGGTCTTATTGTTATTAAACAAAACAAACCAGTTTAACCCAATTCTTGCATTGAAGAAGAAAGGATGAGGGGTTTGATATTCACTCTCTCTTGCTGTCTGTTGCTCTGTAGGGTTCAGGGTGGCTGAAGCTGCAATGAGGGCATTCCAAGATCCTTCCCTACCCTAGGCCTGCCACAGCTGTGAACAGCCCTATTCAGCTCAGGTCTGAGGAATTCTCCTGGACCTGCTCCTTAAGTTTGCCAGCCTGGAGATACTCATTTGGGATGCTCACACTTCTTTGACCCCTGAACCTGCATGATGACTTCCCTTCTGCAGTGAAACAGGTAACATTTGCCTAGAGGCGAGGGGTTTCGATTTATTTTTTTATTATATTACATATTTTAATAGGAAATTACTTAATTTAAAAATTCTACCAGATGACTTAAAATTAATATTAATAAGCTGGCCTTATCACACATCTTTCTTTAATTTAAATTGAGTAGACATACTTTGATGAGATAAAATGAGCATTGTTTTTAATTTAATTTTATTGGATTCATTCCTATGCAATCCATCAGGTTGACAATGCAAACATGCATGCTAAAGGAGACATCTGTCTCTTCATGTGGACTAAATACCACTTAGAAAGATGGTGAACAAATATCCATCCTGCAAGCAAATGCAAGTATTGAAAACTACCAGTTCCTGGAATGGTACATGATCCTTATTAATTGGTATTGATTATTTAATCTCTGTCCCTCTCTATAACAGAGGAAAAAAATTATCTTAGCAAAATGATATATTAGAAAAAATTTATCTTGACACTTCTCACCTACAGAAAACTTGCTGGGTTGTTACAGGGTTACTCTTGTGTGTTCTACAATCCCAGCTTCTCAGAAGTAGCACACTCAGGTAATTATTGTTCCCTTGGCACCGAAAGCCATCCCCAGTCATGCTGCCCCAGCAGACAACACCCCGAGCACAGCTCACAAGGAGCTGTGTTTGTACTGAGGCTGTTTTATATCTGTCATCTTACATGCAGCCTCATCAGTAAAGGTGATGTTCATTTCTTATTTGGTCTAAGTATTAAGATTTATTGATCCCAGATTTGATTTAGGGAAAAATGGAAAGCTTACAGAACCTGAACGTTTTTCCAGGACCACAAAGTGATCTCCTGTTTGGAAGTGGTAAATATGAGCTAACTCTGGTTAGTTATGAGCAGGATTGTCTCCACATTTGGACTTACCTGATCTTGTCTCCATACACCTTAAGTACCTATGTGCCAAAGAAACATGCAGAGCAGTCATTGCTTTCCTGTTATGTGTATCCTTCAGTATCTTTAAACCACTTTGATACAAAATAGATGCAGTAATTTTCTCCCCTCAAGCAAGGATAAGACAATATTAGTCACCTGCAGGTTTGCTTGCAATATGCTGTTTCTGGGGTTTATATGGTGTATTATTTAAAGCAAATATTGTAAATTCAATCAATTTTTGATGTTAGCATTAAAGCAAATACTGTAACTTTATGCAATTTTCAAAGATACTATTTATGCAAATAAATATGCAAAGAGACCAGGTCTTTTATCCCCTGGCAAGGTAATAAGGTAGCCCTGAAAGGCTGAAAGTCCTCAGACTGCTGCCAATCAGGAGGGTTTTTCCCTTCTATCAAAGTGTATTTAACATTCCTGGCCCTGCACAGAAGGGGAAAAATAAGGTCATAGCTGTGGAAAAATCTGTTGATCATAACTGATAATATGAAAATGAAGCAGTCAAGCAGGCTGTGGATAGCACAGGTCAGGTCTACCTGCACAAAAGCAAAGTTAGAAATGCAGTGATAGAAACATGAACATTCTGGAACACGGGTGAAACAGAAGCCACCAGTTGTGGTCACATTAATCCTTTAATGCTGCTGTTATTTCCTTGTTGCCATGTGGGACAGGTGATGGCTGGAGTGTCCTGCTATCCCAAACAGAGGGGGAGTAACACCAACAAACACACCAGAGAAAGGGCTGACCTAAGCCCTGCAGTGTGGAAAGCAAACAAAAAGTCTGCAACTTGAGAATTTTCCAGGTCTAGGGGTTTTTGACATGAGTGACAGTGGAAGCATTAACTACCTCCTGTAAAGGGTGAACTTGAGGGTTACAGTGGTTTCTGCATGACTTTGAGAGTTCCTGGGGTGGCTGGGGTGTCATTATTCTTATCTATGCCACCCAACAGTGAAGCTGTCTGCTTTATTACTACAGTTTTACAGTAAATTCACTGAGATTATTCATCTGATAACTAGTTCGAGTTTGCAGATTATATTTGTAAAGGAAATTTTCACCTGAAATTTATATTAAAAAAAATTATATTAGATTTCAGTGGACAGTTGTATGGACAAAACACACAGATCTGTGTACTATGTGCAAAAAATCTGCAAGTATTCTGCTGGTTTTGTATCGTATTAGGTAAAGGAAGTGCTAATCTTTAAGTTCCTGAAGTTCTGTGAAAATTAAGTTTTAAGCCCCATTATATTGCCTCCAAGTTATGCTTGTTGAACTCAGTGCTTTCCCAGTAAGGACAAAACAACCCAAAGCACAAACAAGGGTGGTCTGTATTTTGCCCTGATTCAAATAACTGCTTCACATATTCCTAGAATAAGCTGGAGGATTTAATGGCAGGAGCAGTGCTTTGTGGAGCAAGCATGAAACTGAACAGGGAGGGACTGGGAAATAACAATGGAACTACTTGAACTAAAATTGCCACAAAAGTTTCTGTCACAGAGCTTCATCCATGGTCTCACAAAGTTCCAGACTAATTCTGTATTTGGGTAACTGCTCTATGGTACACTTCCATCATATCTGCCAAGGAAAAAAGAAATAGATGAAAATTTCAAGCAGATTAGAATCACCAAAAGTTTTTAAAATAGGTGTGTGTTAGGGGAAGGGAAATGGGCTTTGTTATATAAATTTCAACGTGGTCCTTCTTGCTAACACTTTTTTGCAAAGAAGATGAACAGAGAAGTACAACTCACACCGAATCAGGGTTCACTCCTGAAATCAGAGCAGCCAATACCCAAGGTTCACTCTGTCCCCTGGGTCTCTGCAAGCTTTAACCATGTCCTGTAGATGCACACTGGGGTGCAAAAGGAGACAGAGGCACTTTGGACTTGACAGTTATTTTTACGAGAATGGGAGAATTACATGGATAGAACAGAGAAAATGAGCCGTGCACAAATTAACAATCCAAATTAAATGCAAG
The DNA here is from genome assembly GCA_013398175.1 of Climacteris rufus. Classification (NCBI taxonomy): domain Eukaryota; kingdom Metazoa; phylum Chordata; class Aves; order Passeriformes; family Climacteridae; genus Climacteris; species Climacteris rufus. The sequence continues at coordinate 121,244 of VZRZ01002792.1, read as the reverse complement.
TGTAATTAAATACAAGCAAGGGAACAGCCCAGTTTTAAAGGTTGCTTACGAAACTGCATCAGAGTTCGTGTAAAGGGCCAGAATTTACTGCTTTTGCCAATTGCTGGTTATTAACTCCCAGTGTAGCTTAAGCTGCACTACAAGTTTAAGGTAAAGTGAATATATCTGCTTGTACCCCACACAGTGAAAACACTGACAGCCACTTGTGTTGGAGTTTCTGCAGACTACCAGGGCCTGGGAACCTGTAGGATTTCACTAATTGTGTTTGTTGTAGGTGAAACCTAGGTGGAGAATGTCTGCTCCTGCTGCAGTGATTCAAATGGCACTCGCAGGTGGCTCCAGACAGAACCCATTGTAGTAACTACAGCACCTAATGGAAATCACCCTCTTCAGTCAAAAACAAGGTTCCTTTACTTCCACAGCTGAAAAGAAAAAAATATCCTCCTTTTTAAAATCACTTCTTAAAAGGAAAATGCACCTGAGAACCAGCTTTTCATCACAGAGTTCTTGGGCTGCTTTTTCCAAATTTGCCCACACTTACAGCATAGGAGTAATCTGTCTGACATTGCTGAGTGACCTACTGAAAAATCTGCCCAAAGTTCCAGTTTTTCAGAAACTTCTTCCAATTCTTTAATTTTGAAACACTCAAAAAGCCACTATTCACTTTTGAAATCTATTGTGTACTTTCTAGTGTGTACTTTCCTGCCAGGACAGAGTAGGCAGAAGGTATCATGAAACCATCCCAGCCATTCCCCGTGCTCTCACAGTGCCCTGACCAGCACAGGAGATGATTTATGCATCCTACTTGTCTTGCCCAAGTTTAAAAGCTTATGGAATCAGTCTGAAACAATGAGCAAACAAATGCCAGTAACTCAGGGGAAGACTGAATCCATTTTCCACATACTGTGAGAAAACAATGTTCATTTAATAAAGCCCAAGAGTCAGGCCTTTTGCCCAGGCACACAAGCTTGTCCTTAGTATCTTACAAAATTATTTGTATTTCTTTTTCTAGAGGAATCTGACTGGCTGGTACTGAGGGGGACTGAAGCTAGAGGAGGTCTAAACTTGGCAGCACAGCTCAATTAAGGTAAAGAAATCCACAAAAGTCCATTTGCCTGGTAAAACTGCAGTGAGACCAATTAATTTCTCGTAACAATTACAGTTACATGGATTTGCTTTACAAACTCAGTGCTCTGTCTGCTTCATGCTTATATTTGAACACTGCTGATACGTGACAGAGAATAATTCTGTATGCATTAAATGCAGTGATATTTTCCTTTGTGTCCAGAGTATGTTTTGCTTTCAAAGAAAGAAAAATGCATTTTAAAACTGTCTTCATTAGGCTTCCCTGCAAAGTATCAGCTTCCTGCAAATTATGCATTTATTTGCATTTTATTAATTTGAAAACTGAGGTTTGGAATGAATGGCCCTATCTGAGGTGAGGCAGTAAGTTAGTACTGGCTGCATGAATAAAGTTTGAATTTAAGGTGAGAATTAATAGGGTTTTTTCTTATGCTATGGGTGCTTTTTTAAAGGCCCAGATTGGGCTTCTTTTGTCTGTTCAATTGAGTTACTTAGGAAAGTACAGGGAAATCCATTATTTTTCTGCTGCTTACTGTCTAGAAAGATTCAAGTCATCAGTAGCACAAGACAAAGGTTTAACAGAAACCAGCCTGAGTTGTAGGGAGGCAAGGACACAGCATACCTGGGTTATTGTGTGCTTGGTTAAAAATTGTAACACAATGCAATTCCCTACCCTGCAATCCAAGGTACTGGTGGAAACATCATCATCCTGCTTTGCCCTGCACTCCATACCCTGTCCATGTGATTAGATCTTACAGCTTCTAATTATCTCCTTGGTGCAGCCCCCCAAGGAAACAATAAACCCTCCTTGCCTTTCTGCAGAAAGGAGTTAACGCACATTTCCACTGCACAGACCTACTTAAACTGAATTGTGATGGCTCTTTAAAGAATTACAATAGCAGAATTTAATTACAAAAATACGTGTATGTATATTTTATCCTCATTATATGGATTTTTAGACTCAGCAGGAGCTGTCTTCTCTTTAACTTTCTGCATTTGTCATTATTTAGGCAGAAAACACTCTCAGAATGGACCAAAATTTTATGAGCACTGAGCATTCTGCAGCTTCTCCTGATTAGTGCTGGGAAACAGGTGCACCCTACACCTGCCATAGTATAAAAGGTGAGCTTTACAAGAAATGTAGTTCTTAATTCAGCATGTATCATGTAGTCGTTGTGAGATAAAACCAAAAGAGCTACATGGAACAGCTAAAAACCCTGTTAGGACACTACTCACCTATTGATGATACACATTAATAAAGAGGTTTTCCAGTGGCTGACAGAAATGTAACTGCATTTCCCAGTGTCTGTGGCCTACAGTTTGTGACTGCATTAATTCTGCTATCCTGCTGCTTGTTAACTCTTCTGTAACAGACAATCATGTAAGTACTAGCAAGTGATGACACTGTAAATACAAATAAAATAACCTTTTATACCAATTCAGACAGACAGCACATGAAACCTAAGAATCCAAGCATAAAAAGATAAGATTATGCATATTAATGGTCTTAAAATGTAGAAAATTACAGGGAACCATGCAGAACTACAGAATTATGCATTATTTTCAACTTGAAAATCTCTTTATAAACCTGTAAAGTTGTGTTCTGAAATAATTTATGTCTGTTGAGATTATTTTCATCAGTTTAGTACTGACTGAACCACCTAAAACTATTCTGCAGTCAGTATTCATTGTGTTCAGCTTTACTTTTTTCCTTTCCTTCTTCAGAAGGCATATTTGAATTGAAATTATTTTGGGTATTAAAATCTCTGACCTTCTACTCAGAATAATGTGTAAAGAACCACATGATATCCCATTCCCTTATGTGCTGTTATTGGGAAGGGAACATGTATGGAAAGGGGTTTCATAGTGTCCAAAGATATGAACAGAGCAGCAAACCCTTGCACACCCATCACATGTTTCAGATATTCTGTTTCGAGTGTGATGTGACAGTAATGAAATTACCTCATAAAAACCTGGGCAGTTTGAGACAAAGTGGAGAAGGAACCAATGTAGCAATAGATGTTCTCTGTGGTGGTAAATTCGGACTCAAGAAGGAAAAACAGTGGGCATAAATATGTGTAAATAGTCATTTTGATAGAGATATTTTCTGGGAAAATACACTACCCAGTAATGTACCCAGAACAGAGAAAAACAGAAACAGTTCTTCTTGTAAAAGCATCAGAAAAATGTCATGTTGATTGTACAGTATGGTTTTATATCATAAGGAATTAAATAGAAAATAATGGAAATAAAGGTATTATTTTAATCATTTACATTTATGTCTTGCTGAAAAAGAGCCTATTTTTTTTTAATTTGCTTAGATTATGTTAAACAATACCCCCAGGTAATGTCTGCGCTATTGAACAGCAACCCATAAAGTTTTACTCTAATGTCATGCATTGGTAAATGATTGGTAAATCAGTTAAAAAATTGGTAAAAGTGAGATCAGAATCCAGCCCAAACCACAATTCTTGGGGGGGACGAAATCATAGATGCATGTTTATAATATTTAACAATAAAATTTACAGCCCTGTTATCTGGCAGCTATGCAAAAACAAACACTTGTGCAGGAGGAGTGTGCCACGTGTTTATATATAAACAAATGGCCCAATCCTGCCCGAGGGCACCGCAGTGCTGGAGCACACAGGGAGTCAGCCTTGCTGCAGGGAAAGCAGCCAGGGCAGCACAGGGGAATGCGGCTCAAGCACCCAAAGGTGAAGTGCCAGGCAAGCCCAGCTCCCCTCTCTGAGCAGGGTGCTGGCTGGGCACACAACTCTGTGCAGGCAGAACTCGGAGCTGCCCAGGCCGTGGCCACAGGAGCTCTGTTCCAGGAGAGCTCCATGGTGCCTGCACAGCCCCCACCAGGGCAGCTCTCTGCACCTTCCTCTGGGCACCTTCCTCTGGGCACCTTCCTCTGGGCACCTTCCTCTGGGCACCTTCCTCTGGGCTCTCACTGCTCTCAGGGACTGTTGCCTTATTTTTACTGTTAAAAATAGCTAGCTCCATACTAGCTAGTTCCCAAGACTAGTGTTCTGTAAACATAGCTATGTTATTGTAGAATTATCTTGTTATTGCATTCCTTTCCCATGGACACAGATCTTTGATGGACATTCTCTTTGACCACTGTAGTTAAAGGAGGAATAGGTGATTTTCTCCAATGAACAGTGATTTCTAAAAGTGTATATAAGAATTAAAAGAAGGTGGGTCTGCCCCTTCCTTCCTTTCCTCTGAACGTGAACACAGCTGGCTCTGTCTCTTTCTTTTTCTGCGTCTCCAGCATTCCAGCGGTGATAAGGGACCTCTTGGTGCCACATCCCAGCGAGGGGAGCTGCTCTCATCCAGGGGATGCTGTCTCTGCGAGCTACCAAAAAATAGGAAGAGGCGTAGGTCGTACAGGGTTCTGTCTTTCTCATACTCCTCTGGGAAGTTGTTTCGTGTCATTCATTAAATGTGGAACATAATTTGTACTACACTTAATGTCCTCAAACTGCACTTTTAAATATAGTAGGTAATTCTGCCAGTTTCCTTTTCTAGTCACATCTAGGAATTCTGATAATTACATATAAATTAAATATCCACTTGCTGTCAAGCTGTTTTTCTTTGTCTCATCTGGTACAGAGGAAACTGAGTCCAATGAATGTTATTGTTCTGGAAGGTCAGTTTGTGCAAGCTTGACAGACTCTCAGCAGTCTGAGTTTGCCTCCACTAGAGAGGAGGCTGTCTCTGAGATGAATTTTGAGGTTTGGTGTTGGTCAGGTCACCTTTGCTACACAACAAGCTGTAAGGGGACAGGGCAACAAGAGAGCACTAGGAAGTTGCATCCTTTCTGCAGAGTAGATTTGCTTCCTGCGCTGATCAAAGAGGCTGATGGCCTTACCCTGCACACAGGAGGAGGCAGCAAGTAATCCTCATAAAGATTATATCACAAGCTTTTTCTGCATGCTGTAGAAAACTTTGATTAAAAGCCCATCTTTATTGTGAAAATTAGCCCTGTGGTAGAAGTTATCAGATAGGCCAAGGTAATCTAGGCCTTAATCAAAACAGTAGTCCGTTGCATTAAGGCACCTCAAAGATTATTTTCACTGCTATAAAAAATGACTCATTTGGGTCATTATGTATCTGAGATACGTTGTGCCCATGCAACAAGGTACACTAGTTTGCTATAAAGCAAGAGGTAATTTTATTCTATGGCAAAACTTGATGGGTGTTTTTGGTTGGGTCTAGGGTGTGGGTTTGGGAGGGCTTTTTGGTGGTGGTGGTACCTCGTATCATTGACATCCTTGATGTGGCAACATAATGGACACACCATCTTTAGCTCTGAGGGCTTTTTTTCAAATAGTACCAGAAAGGACCTTTACCCAAAACCAGGGCTAAAGAGGAGAAGTTGGTCATGAATTGTACTTACAAACAATTTTGTGAAGCTCACTAAGGCAATGGCTCTACTTAGAATGAGGTCATGATGGCAGTTCCATAGTGTGAAATTAAGTTTTAAGTGAAAAGACAAAGTGATTTTTTTACCGTGATTCTATTTGTGGGATTGATTTTTCTGCTCTTGTTCAGCAGGCATGGCTTTGTAGTGGATTGAGCTTTTCAAGGCAAAGCAAAACTGGCCCAATGTATGTCCAATTTTCCAAAGTATTGATGACTCCTCTCCAATTAATTTTAGCTCAGTCAGTCTTTGGAAGTCCTTTTCCTCCACCACCAGTTACAGGAGAGCAGAGAGGGACAAACCTAAAGCTGAAGTCAATAAGAATTTTACTTAGAAAAATTCTGAGTAGAACACAGAAATGACAGACATGTCAACAATTGCTAAACAGCTGGGGTTTTTCTAATACATTGTTCAGTATAGGTAGGGCAGAAACAGCTCTGTGTCTTTCTGAAAATATTTGAGTTTTGTGTGGGCATGCTGCAGGAAGACATTCATTTAAAATACAAATAAATCAGCATTTCAGGAAAAGTACAGTCTGACTTCAAAATGTTTCGACCTAAACAACAGATGGTGAGGCTGCTGCAGATCAGGTGTAACAAGACAAATCACAGGTTGGTAACTTCCTCCTGGTGCTTTTCACTGACATGCCTTAAGCCCAAGTACGTTGCTGTTTTCATTTCAACTCTCCTTTCTTTCAATTTTCCAGCCTTCAGGTTTTATCCCCCAGTTTTCATTCTATCACTGATATTATCAATCAGTAAACAAAACACAATTGTCTCTCAAACAAAGGAGATTCCCCACTTGCCATTCTGAAGCTTTAAAAGTAAATTGGTTCCCATTGAGGCCAAGCAGATGCTTGCGAGACAATTCTGCGTCACAAAACGGGAACTGTAAGCTGAAATCAAGGCACCACAAAGCCTCTTCTTTCTGTCTTTTCTAAATATCACTTTGAGGGAAACATGTCCAGGGAGTTATTACAGACAGATTTCACCTTTTATCTTCTTTTAGCCAGATTATACATATTAGCTCTTCTTCTTTCGGCCATGCATAGGAGCAACTTCTGGGAGCTCCAACACTGACTTTGCCTGAGTAATGAGTTTGGATAACCTACAGAGAGCAGTAAGGTAAGGACAATAAGTACTAAAATAGCAGTATTTCAACGAGAGGTTCTTATTCAAGACACCGGAAAGCTTGCAATAGGTTGGCATCAAGTGTTCAGTAGAGAGTGGATACGTTGTGCTCCATAGTTTTAAAACAAGACAAAACATAAAATTGAATAAACTAGGGATGACTAGAGAGCTAGATAATTGTTGAAAAGCAAGTGTTGATGTGGTGGAGGGGGATGGCAAGCAAAGAATGCAGGATAAGGTGTATCACTTCAAGTGCTGCCTACTTAGGAACGGAAATAGGTAGTTAAACCTGTAAAACCTATTTAGGGATGTTTTCATTTGTACTGAGCATGTCATGTAATGAAAAGCAATCCTTTTATTAATGTATTATTATTAATATTATATTTTATTTTATTTTTATTAATCTGTCATTCATAGATACTGTACACGTAGTCATTGTTAGTTATTGTAAACAATAAAACTCTAGCTGGCTTTAAATTAAAATTGTTTCCTAATTAGTGTTTATTGCACAGGAACAAAATGTTTCATTTTACAATATTCTCAACAGGATCTCTAAAGCTCAGTTGGAGATAGGCAGTAAGCACCGAAGTGTTCTCATAAATCACATTTTTGCATAGAATTATTACATGCCTATAAAACTAAAATTTCAGCTATTTCCCTGTTACCAACCAGCTCTGGTCTAGGAATTGATTCAGCCTCCACTGCAGAGTCTCCACACACCATTTGTTCCAGCAGCTCAGATTTCCTTCATTTCCATACTGTGAACCACTCACACCATTTTACATATTAAGTCTGCTTATATTTTCCTGCATTTGAAACGATGAAAGGTCCAGTCCTTCCCTTCTAGCCTAGATCACACTTGCTGTCCTTCATAGTGTCCTGTCTGGAAAACTTCAGTTTTTCATTAGGATCCCTGTATTCATTTTTAATCAGTTTGTTCTCCACTATTTCTATTCCAGCAAGCTGGATTACTGCTGCTGAGTTAGTTAATTTTGTTTGCATGAAGGCAAAATGCTGAGGTTGTGCTAAAGAACTCTGAAATAACAAAACCAGTGGGTGTTTATTTATGAAATGGACAATTGTGTACTTATGAAATGGACAAGTGTGTTAAAAAGACTTGATCTCCTTGAAGGAGGTTGTCTTGTTCAAAGCCTGTTAGTCTGGTCTGTGTTTTTGTGATCAAAAACTTGGTAGTTTTTTTTCCTTACGTCAAATACGGGAAAAAGAGCAACTTAGGTTGTACTAAGATGAATCGTTAATTTAATAAAACCTGACACAGTTCGTTCTAGGTTATGACAAAAAAATGGCTGAAGCATTGCAAAGCCTGGAAGGTACATTTTTCCTTTATTTTTTCTTTTTTAAGAGAGAGCAAAATAAGAAATCTTTAAAAGTCAGCCAGCTAAACTGAATTCCGAGAAGAACCCTTCAGCCATGCTAGCAAATATGCATCTTTCAAATGGCAGGAAACTTTCAGGTGAAGTCCGAGCTAAGCTGAGTTTGCCAGGGAAAGCAGCAGCGTCCAACCTGTGGGACAGCACCGGGGCCATGGCAGCGGCACAGCGGGCCCGGGCCCTCACGGCCGTGGGGGCATCAGACTCAAATAGATACGAGAGCGTGTGTGTGTATACATGTATGACACTATATATATATATATATGTGTGTGTGTGTGTGTGTGTGTGTGTGTAAAATGACAAGAGTAGCAAAGACCTAGAAGAGCTCTGCAGGGAGGTTCTG